>MU537915.1:2853274-2917408 GCA_024362625.1 Silurus asotus | reverse complement strand
TTTTCCCTTGTAGAAAAGAGCAACCACAGATGTAAAAGCGGAACTATTCAATTCTGACTCGAGTTTCTAATCGGAAACATTTTCTTGTCGAACTTCATGTACATGGACCCAGCAGGTAGATTTTGGTTGTATTGTGTACACGTTACATGTAAAAAAAAAAAAAAAAAGCTAAATTATTTTAGTATAGAAGAAAGTGGTCGATTTCTTTTCCCTTGTAGAAAAGAGCAACCACAGATGTAAAAGCGGAACTATTCAATTCTGACTCGAGTTTCTAATCGGAAACATTTTCTTGTCGAACTTCATGTACATGGACCCAGCAGGTAGATTTTGGTTGTATTGTGTACACGTTACATGTTGAATATAAGGAAGACTTAACGTGATTTGTGACGATATGTTTCTGAGTCGCCAATCAGAGCCGTTTAATAAGCGCCGCTGGCTTTTATAGATATATATGTATATATTTAGAAAAACACTTCATGCTAGCAGCTAAGCGCTGTGTTTTGGGGTACAATCAGTAGCATGAGGTGCTGTCAGTTCAGTATGATGGTCTGTTTATGATCGGTCGTCAGACGAGTTTGATCTCCTTAGTTGATCTAATTTAACTTATGGAATGAATTTTACAGAGAATATTACACACTGTGAGATTGCTAGCAATTAACTAGTTTTCTAAATTGTATAAATATTGCCTGTACGTGCAGCATGTAAAGACTGGTTTTGCTGAATACTACAGAGCACAGGTTCTGACCTTGGCTTGGCGTGTCTCATTTTAGTGCTTTTTCTGTGCTAAACTACAACTAAATTAACAAACCAGATTACTAGCAAGCTGCTTGCTGTGTTAGTGGGTGTGTTAGAACAGAGAAAGCACCAACATTTGTGGTAGAGGGTTCTCCAGGACCAGGGTTGGTAACCTGTAGTTTAATTTACTGATGGCGGCATAAAAGATGAACACCTCCTTACTTTCAGTGATTTTGTTCCCTGTGTCAGCCAAACACCTTTAGATATGGCGATGATATCCCATGGCTTTAAAAGCAGCAAGCAAGATTTCACATTTGGACCATGGAAAGTCACATCAGCAAAAACCCACATTATGAAATCTAAAGATATTGAGCGGTGAGTATTTTGACAGTCAGCTATGTCAGTTATGGATCAAGTTCATAGAGATACACTGATCAGGCATAACATTATGACCACCTGCCTAATATTGTGTTGGTCCCCATTTTGCTGCCAAAACAGTTCTGACCCATGGAGCATAAACAGCTTTAACTTCTTCAGCAGTTTGAGCTACAGGAGCTCGTCTGTTGGATTGGACCACATGGACCAGCCTTCACTCCCCACAATTCTGTCGCCGGTTCACCACTGTTCCTTCTTCGGAGCACTTTTGATAGATACTGACCACTGCAGACTGGGATCATCTCAGAAGAGCTGCAGTTTTGGGGTGCTCTGAGCCTGTCGTCTAGACGTTACAATTTAGCCCTTTGTCAGACTCACTCAAATTATTATGCTTGCCCATTTTTCCTGCTTCTAACACATCAACATTGAGGAGAAAAATGTTCACTTGCTGCTTAATATATCCCACTCACTAACAGGTGCCATGATGAAGAGATAATCAGTGTTATTCTCTTTACTAATTATAATGTTATAATGTCAATGTTATTCCTGGTCGGTGTATTAGAATCATCTTCACCTGTAGATGGAGTGATTTATTGTTGTGCTGATCTTGCTTCTAATGAATTCTTGTAAAGGCTAGCGGAGGAAATGCACATGCCGTCTCTACCAGAGATGCTTTTTGGAGACAACGTGCTGCGGATTCAGCACACCGAAGGTTTCGGCATCGAGTTCAATGCTATCGACGCTCTCAAGCGCGTGAACAATTTACAAGATTCGGTGCAAGTGGCATGTGCCCAGGAGTGGCAGGAAAGCAGGTGGGACTTGGCAATAAGAAAATAAAACACAAAAAACATGAAAAAAAAATCATACAGTATACAGCTTTATGTTTTTAAACTTTGTGTTGAAATTCTGTTTTACTGCAGAGCCGATTCTGAGCACAAGGACGTAGTAAAGCGGTATGATTGGACCTACACAACAGATTACAAAGGGACATTGCTTGGTGAACACCTGCAGTTAAATGTAATATTATGTTCTTTTCCCCGAAAATCTAAACAATATTTATTTGCCCACCCTAACGGATGTGCGTGTGATACTCAGGTGTCTTCTACATCAGAGCGGATAGACCTGGAGAAACTGAAAGCTCGGGAGCAGATCATGTTCTTTGATGAGGTGCTGCTGTTCGAGGATGAGCTTCACGATCATGGCGTATCTATGATTAGTGTGAAAATTGTAAGTGATTCATTTTTAGTTTTTATGCATTTAATTAGCACAAAAAAACTTTCATAGTAATATTCACTGATTTGCATATCTACATAAAGTAATATTAAGAGAGACGCTGAGAAAGATCATAATTTGTAGGTTTTTTAATTCAATCTCGGTGCTCTGTTGTGTGTTTCAGCGAGTGATGCCCACTAGTTTTTTTGTGTTGCTGCGCTTCTTCTTGAGAGTCGATGGAGTTATGATTCGGGTCAGCGACACACGGCTCTATCATGAGGTGGGTTAAGCTAGTTTTACCCCAAAACATTCTCTGGATACAACAGAAAAATACTCGAATCTGTTTTGGTTTAATTTATATTGCATGGCAGGACGGATTTTTTTAAAATTTGAAAATGTCCCCACTGTGGCACAAAATAAGGTATATCTTCTCTTATCTGTACTGCAGTCTGCTAAATGCTCAAATGTGCCTTAAGATCACTGAATGCACGTTTAACACTAAATAACTGTGTATAAATATGTAATGTTAATCTTTATATTACTGGGATTTGCACTACTGGTTTACTGTTTAGTTTTACGTGTACATTTTATAACTGTATTCATTTTTTAATTTCTAGCCCTGAAATTGGACTCAGGCCCTATCCCCTTAAAAGGCCACTTATAAATAAATTTTGCTCATAATTTTTGACCTCTTACTCTGAAAATACCACCAAAAGATCTCTCGGTCCTGAATTCATAAACATGGCTCCTCACAGCTTTAGGGATAGGAAAAGAAAAAACATACCTTTTCCCTTCAAAATTGTTGTGCTATATAGCTAAGTATTTGCTTTAGATTATTTCAGATAGTCATATTTGCTTGTTCCTTGGTGGTCTAGTGGTTAAGACGCAGCACTCCCACCGCTGAGACCCGGGTTCGATTCCCGACCATCCCCAGCCACTCTCAGTGCCGGTCCCAAGCCCGGATAAATTAGGGAGGGTTGCGTTAGGAAGGGCATCCAGCGTAAAAACATGTGATAAATCAAACGTGCGGAGGATCCGCTGTGGCGACCCCTAACGGGAGAAGCCGAAAGAAAGTTTTATATTTGCTTGTTCCATGTTAGAAATTTCCCAATTGTGAAGTGAATAGAGGTATGTCTTATGTAGAACACTGACTACTTACAGTGTGTTACTGTTTAAAATGGGTAAACAGCTCATCACAGTTACAATATCAATTTTAATTTTCTGTGTTTCTTATTTCTATGACTTTTCCCTGGTGGTCTAGTGGTTAGGATTCGGCGCTCAAAAATAAAAACGTATTTCTATGACTTGAAATAAGTTGAATGCAGCATTAGGGTTATTATTATTTTTTTATATAAAGATGGTTGGATAAATTGTTTTGTTATAAAGCAGCTTGAGCAGTCGTAACAGTAAAAAAAATACAAATAAATTGCTTGCAGGCTGGGAAAAATTACATCCTGCGGGAGTTCAGCTCACGAGAAAGCAAAGTTTCAGCACTTCAGGTGAGAAAGTTACCCTAATGGTCATCTTGCATTTAAATAAACTTTTCTGTCTTGCTTAAAACGAGTATTCCATTCACCTCGTATACATACAGTGGTTTAACTAGATAGTGAGGAATTTACTCTGATTTCTGGAAAGGCAGAGACCTATAGTTTGGTTGAAATTATCATAAAAAATGATCTAAAAACGTCCTCTCCAACATTTTGTTCATTTATGAATTCCACATAAAGAAGTTGGAGCGTTTTAAAACCTGTTAGAAACTTAGAAAGCATTATATTTACACCATAACCTGTTTTAAAAAAACCTTTAATGCCTTTCAGTAGCAATGTATTGTGAAATATTTTCAAATTCCCACCAACTTTTACTTCATCCCAGTTTGCATTCCTAAAAGCAGCAATTGTGCTTCCATTTAAAAAAAATGTAGAATACTGACGACATTAATAGGAGCTCCTGCCAATTTGTGCACAGCCCCGCTATTCATACGCAATTGTACACATTGAACATTAGAATGAAGAAAATGTGATTTCATTGATTTTGAACAGGACATGGTTGAGGACTTCAAAGTTCCACATGCTACAGTTTTTAGATTTTACACAGATTGACATGGAATACTAAAACATCTAGTGAGTGTCAGTTCTGCATCTGGAAACACTTTAATGTGTAGAGATCAATGGAGAATGGCCAGACCAGTTTGAGGTGACAAGAAGTTTATGGAAACCACTCTGTTCGACTGCAGAGAACGGAGCAGAATCATTACAGAATGCACAACACACATCAAACAAGGAGGAAAATGGTTCCATTTTTGTCAGATTCGGAAAAACTAATACTCAGACCATCACACACACACACATGTCAGGGTCAAAGTAATCACAATTTCCACATTCAGATGTTTGATATAAACATCTGAATATAATCCCCTAATGTGGCCATTACAGGTATATTGTTGCTTTAAAAACCTTTCTCTGAATATAGTATTGTATTAATTATTTGACAATCAAAAATCATGATTATTTATTTTGCCTTCTGCTCTGGTCATTTCTGTTCATACCATTTCCTTTTATGTTTGCAGCATGTTCCTCCAGCCTTGTTCACAGACCCTAATGAGATCGTTCAGCTTTTACCACTGACACTCACACTGTGTGAGAAACTTGAATTCCCAGAGCCACAGCCACCGATCGAGTCTCCACAGTGATTCCCAGCCTACACGTGTCAAACCTCCGAGTGCTGAGCTAGGATCAGTCTGTTGCCGATTACTGTATACAGCTAATATGTGCACTGACAGCTGATCCCAGATCAACATTCAGACATTGAGATGTTTGATGCCTGTGCACCCAGAAACGGAGCGAGATGCAGGGCTGCACCTACTTAGAATGCAGGTGCATCAGCTCTTATCTCTCCTTAAAGACTTGTGAATGAATCAAACATTTTACTGTCTGCCTCATTTACGATTTCTGGATCATTTTATTCAAACAATATGTACGCAAAATCTCATACATTGATGAAAATTGCAATGAATTTATTTTTTTTTATTTTTTAAACAACCTTTCAGTAAAAATGTATGCATATTGAGTGGTTCATCATTTGTGAGATGAGTGATGGAAAAATATGAAGTGGAGAGCGATTTATTAAAACTGTGTTTGTAATGTTCCTTTTTTTGTGTGTTTGTGATTTAATAAATAACTCTTGATATCAACATATTAATTCACTGCCATTGATGGAATGACACAAATTAAACCTGAGCACTTCACCAACTACAACACAACCAATAACAATAACTGCCATAACCACATTTATTAAGGATATTGCTATTATTGAGGCGTGCTGCAAAAAAGCACCTGTAAGTCTGAGTGGGTTACAAGTTCAGATCAGAAAAACTTTTTATGGAGGTGGTCACATTTGCTGATCAAGTAATCGAAGGCATTTAATTTGCAGGACATGGCTGCTACTTAATCATTAAATTCCTATAGAAGCAGTAAAGCTTTTCCATTTTTACTTTGTCAAATAAATAATGATGCAGTGTAATGTGTCATGTATGTGTGGTCATATTTATGTAATTTTAAGACCCACAAAGGACCAGATGGTTTTTATCCTGTTATGTAAAATGTTAGAATTCAAAGAGTGTGTTCACATGATGGATGGATGTGTTTTCACGTCAGTGTCCATGTGGTTAAATCCATGTTGTATAACAAGTCTCAACTATGTGTAACATTAATATTTCCCTTCACTGAAACTAAAAGCATCAGACAGGTTCCAGCATGACACTGTACCAGTGCAAGTAATTCTAATGAAGACATGGTTTGCCAAAAACGGAGGGGAACAACTCAGGGCCTGATCTCACAACCTCTGACTCTTGTGTCTGAATGAACGCACTTTTCCACAGTAACACTCCAAAATGGAGAGAAAAGATTTCCTAGAAGGGTGGAGGTTTTTATAACGGGAAGAAGGGAAGAATTTGGCATGTGTGTTGTTCAACAATCACATATCAATGTTATGGTCTGGTGCTCACAAACTTTTGGCTGTGTAGTGCATGTGTGTGTGTGTGTGTGTGTATGTATGTATGTGTATATATATATATATATATATATATATATATATACCTAACTGAAAAAAGTTGGTAGAGCAGACATGTATTATTTGAAATAGACATTTGTTTTAGCTAATTTAAAATGACGTTCTTGTTAGTTGCACCACACAAATACATACAGACCATATGGATCAGTGCAGCGAGTGATATATTCATATATATGTAATTGTATGTGGATTTTTTAATTAATTTCCTTGCTTTGGTAATATTTTCTTTTCCTGTCTGACTGCAAAAATAAAAAAAATAATAAAAAATATTACTGAATTGAACAGTACAGTTATCGGTATTATTAGGACAAAGTGGAACCTAAGTGAAAACGTGTTTCTAATCGGATGCTTATTGTTGTGACACGACACTTTCACGTGGGACGCAGGGAAAGTTGGTGCTTTTTTGCATTACATGTTCCATTGATTTTGTTTTTTATTGACATCGCTATCAGAAGGTAACTGTTTGGATTTGTGTCGACTGTTTAAATAACAGAAATGAGGCTTGGATGAATAGTGCACATGTAGAGAAAGTATAGGCAACTAAAAAAAACAGGTCTATGTTGTACATCAAACTCTTAAGAGAAATAAAATGTGTTAGAATGAAGGAGGCACTTTGGAGACCAAGTGAACAGAAAATGTGATGGTTTTGGATTTGATGTCATGTTTAAAAGCGATGTCATGTTTTTTCATCATATTTTGTTCCTCAGTAGCAGTTGTACTTAATCATGGCACAAAAACCTGCTTATTATTTACTGCACAGCCTTTTAATCCTGTTCCAGGATTACCTCCTGCTCTGTTTGCTTTTAAGGGTTGGGAATATATGATCAAGTTCCACAGACTCATTTATGGTTTAAATTGAAAGTCATGTTTGAATTAAAGTTAATACTGATAATGCCATTAATTTTGTGCTCCACAGAGATGCCTAAAAAAGGCAGATCAGCAGTAACCTGTCCTGCGAAGAAGAAGAAGCAGGAGGACATGAAAATGCCTGCTAAACACAGAAAGATGGACTCTACGAGCTCTGAGTCTCCCCTGTGCTTCGATTCACCAGCCAGCCTCTTCCAGAGTCTGATCTCACCCACGACTGCGGATGAGTTCTTTCGTGAGTACTGGGAGAAGAAACCGTTGCTGCTGCAGAGGTCAGACCCAGCAATCGTAGCTTATTACCAGTCCCTCTTTCAGCTGTCAGATCTTAAGCAACTGTGTGCCCAGGGCCTGGAGTACGCCAGAGATCTGAACGTAGTACGCTGCGTAAATGGTGAAAAAGTGGTGATGAATAATGAAGGGCAAGTGAAATATAACCAGCTGAGGAAGGATTTTACTCAGAAGAAAGTGACTATTCAGTTTCACCAGCCACAGAGGTTTAAGGTGAGCGATGGAGATTTTCAACATAAAAGCATAAATATTTGTGTGAAATGGACGATGAAGTGAAAATCAGACTCTTTTTTTTTTGTGTGTGTGTGTACAGGATGAGCTGTGGCATATTCAGGAGCAACTGGAGTGTTTCTTTGGGTCGCTGGTCGGATCCAACGTCTACATCACACCTGAGGATTCTCAGGGTCTGCCTCCTCACTATGATGATGTAGAGGTAGCATTGAAAATCATGGCTTTTTTTTTCATATATTTCCAAATTTTCACCTGCTCATTTGCCTAAATTCCTAAGCCGTCAAGAAGCTTTTATTGCATTTTTACTCATATATATATATATATATAGCTGACGCAGTACACGGTGGAATAAGGCAACGTTCCTCCAGGAGCTACATAAAGCACCGAGACGGTGCAGTTCCCAAACCAGGCAGTGATGCAGCTGCTCAGGATGCTTTCAATGGTCCATCTATAGAACATGGTAAGGGTGGGGTAATTGGAGATCCTCAGGTCTTTCCTCAGCCTTTTCAGGAAGGAGAGGCACTTCTGAGCTTTCTTGGTGATTGAGCTGGGGTAGAGTGGCCAGGTGAAGTTCTCCACCAGAGAAACACCACTTTTGACAATCCCACAGAGAATCCATCGATGATCAGTGGTGAATGGCAGCTCTGTGCTCTCCTGAAGTCAACAACCACCTCTTTAGTTTTGTCTCTTTCCTATTCAAAGGCCTTTAACCCTCTGTGCTTCAGGGACACTGTATCCTGGCTTGCACTTTGAACCCATCTGTACTTGCCACTGTACTGTAATGTACAAGTGGCAAGTAAAAATAAAAATAAAAAAGCCCCTCCTATGGATGCCTTCACACTGATATTTACTGAAATGTTCACAATTTCTCCTGCATTCATTTTCTATGAAAATTAGCAAATAAATGCATTAAGGATTGTAGCGATATAAAATGTCACCATAAAAGAAATGTAATTAGACTTAACGGCTAATAAAGAAAAGAAGCAGTTGATAGCAATATAGCAGTCTTTGTTGATTGATAAAGTTGATAAAGTTAATGTATTATGGAATGACTGTGGGATTTGCATGAATGTAATGTTTATGGAGGCAGACGAGATGTTGGTGAGTCCTTGGTATTGTTGATGAGGTCGGTTGCGGTTGGATTTTTGTTTTTTGCGGCCTGCGGTTTTGGTCCTGGTAAACCGCAGCCTCCTGCCAGGAGGGAGTGACTACAATCTTAGCTGCCTGTTTCATGGTCCTGTAGAGATCCTGTAGAGGTGGAAGATTGCAGCCAATAGGCTTCCAGCAAATTGAATGACAAACTGCAGTCTGACTTTGCCTTTAGCAGTGGCAGCAGCATCCTGATGGTGATGGAGTAGGTAAGAGTTGACTCAATGATGAAGGTCTAGTCAGGTGCACCTTTACTGACTTTAAGTTGAATTGTATGTTGAATTGTATTCTCAACTTCCACTTGAGGTCCTGCGAGATGATAAGCGATATTTATCCAACAAAGAATACAACGAGCAACAAATATAACTATTAAAACAACAATATTTAAATAAATATTTATCTATGTAAAGACACTGATCATGTTAATGATTTCTCACAATAATTAACAAAAATGATTTAACAAGGTAGGAAACAGAAAGATGCAGCTCGCTGGGAAATGATGCTATGGTGAGCTATTTCTTTAGAAAAGGCCTGCAGGCGACTCATGTGGTCCTTGCGTGTGACCTGTTGCCTGCGGGCACCATGTTGGTGTCCCCTGGTAAACCTACAGCTGATTTTTTATTATTTTTTTTCTGAGCACCTTTTCCCTTTGTTGTAGGTGTTTATTCTGCAGTTGGAAGGTCAAAAGCACTGGCGCCTGTACGAGCCGACTGTCCCACTGGCCCGAGAATACAGCACAGAGCCTGAGGAGCGCATTGGAAAGCCCACTCATGACATCATACTGAAGGTAACAAGAGAGAGGATCGACACTGAGCACAGTGGAAAAAAAACCATAGAGTAGATGCTGAACTGTTTACTCTGCTTCCCTCTGCTGATCCTGTAGTGAACTGCAAATGTGTGCTGAAAAGCGTTACAAAGATTAAGCTTAAGCGTTACAAAGATTAAGCTAATGTTTTCACTTCGGTTTCCTTGGCAGAATATTAGTCATCCCTTTTCAGTTATTCTTTTTACCTATGGACAGAAATCTGTGTATGCTTTATTGTTAACTATTTCCCTTCCTTTAGTGATTTTAAGTGAGTCCGTTTGGATGTTTTTTTTTTCCTCAGGGCAGTGCTTTTAATCTTGCTTGCATATGTTACCATTGTGCATCATTATGATTTTGCTGTGTGTGTGTGTGTGTGTGTGTGTGTGTGTGTGTGTGTTTAGGCAGGTGATCTGCTGTACTTCCCCAGAGGAACCATTCACCAAGCAGACACACCAGCAGGAGTGGAGCACTCTACACACCTCACTCTCAGCGCATATCAAATCATGTATGTGAGCTCACACCACCTGAGGTGATGAATTGTGTCCATAAGGTAGTGTAATATTTCTGTATAAACTATATCTTTGTTATTTTTTCCCCCCAAGGTCATGGGGTGACCTTGTGTTGGACGTCTTCCCTGGGTTTATGTTTGACTCTATGAAGAATGACCTCAGCTTGCGTCATGGTTTACCCAGAAACCTCCTTACTGTAAGAGCATTTTTCTTCTTGTTACTTCTTGCAGGACCACATAAAAAAAATTCTGTACACACTGTCAATCCACACTAATTAGTACAGTAATACCTTGGTACTGCGGGACAAGTCAAATAAGTTACTCGTCACGTTATGACGACTGAAAAAAAAGTTTTGCCGCTCGTCGCATGCTAAGAACTCAAACCCGAATCTCGCGATGGAACTCGTGAGCGCTTCAGTCTCGTGGAAAAATGGACACCAATAAGTGCCCTCCAAAGCGTTCTCTTATAAGCTTTTCAAACCTGAATCATGTGTTCTTAAGCGGTTAAAATGCTACCAAGAAGCCTGGAAAGATTGCAATGTCTTTTTTTTTTGTAATACCTTGGTACTGCGGGACAAGTCAAATAAGTTACTCGTCACGTTATGACGACTGAAAAAAAAGTTTTGCCGCTCGTCGCATGCTAAGAACTCAAACCCGAATCTCGCGATGGAACTCGTGAGCGCTTCAGTCTCGTGGAAAAATGGACACCAATAAGTGCCCTCCAAAGCGTTCTCTTATAAGCTTTTCAAACCTGAATCATGTGTTCTTAAGCGGTTAAAATGCTAACAAGAAGCCTGGAAAGATTGCAATGTCGTTTTTTCATTTTTTTTTTTTTACACGGGGACAGGAAGATATTGAGTGAAAAAAGTGTAAACCTTTACAACCACTTTAAAGTGAAGTAAAAATATATTTTATATACAGTATGTGATTACAGGACTGTATGCCCTTCAAAACATCATTGTACTATTTAGAAATTCTGAGGACTCTTTATGCATTTTCTTTATTCCTTATACAGACAGTACTTTAAAAACAAACCAAAAAAATCTTGTTCGTCAGTTTCAGCATTCATCATGACTTCTAGAGCACAATACAGATGAGTACTGAGGCCGCTCTACTTTGTCAAGAAATCTTCCTGACTAATGTACCTATATAACAGTGATGTTGAATTCTTCAATCTGATGGGTCAGATGTTGCTGATTGGTTTTGGAGCTCAGCATGGCTCTGACAGTGCTGGTAGAAAGCAAATCACAGGCTCAATTTATAGTGCTAATTTTATGTTTTCTGTAGAATCACATTATTCACAAGAGCAGACAGTATAACATGCTCCATAAAGCAATCAGAGTCTAATAGTCAACAAATGTGTAGTAGGTCTTTACATTTATTAGATAAGTTCTTAAAAGTGTGAATGTTTCGCAAAAGGTTGATATGTTTTGCACTGCTTGAAAGTCTTCAGGACAGAGGAGTGTGTGCTTTCTGATTTCTAAGTGACATGAAATGCTGCATTTTCTTATGTACTCAACCAGAAAGCAGCTGGTGGGAAAACAACTGAAAGCCACGGTATCATAGGTGATAACAGAAACTAGCTTGTCTTGTGGACATTTCTCAACATGTAACTTTTAAAAGGATGAAAAGTGGTCGTTTAATACGATTGGCAAATTGCTGTGGTATAAGAAGAATAAAACACTTCAGGATTTATTGTTATTGGAAATTGTAACTTTGGACTCTGCACTCTACCAGGCTACAGAACAGTATTTTCCTTTTAACTGCATATCTTTTAGTCTTCATGTGCCAAATGTTGCTCGTGAAAGGTTGTGTTAGAAACGCTCACACAATGCTATGTACAGTATCTCACAAAAGTGAGTACACCCCTCACATTTCTTCAGTTCTTTATCAATTTACCAACAGTCTGTATACATGTGTGAAATCAAGTCCAGTTACTGGTGAAGATGATTGTTGTCCCATTCATGTCTGATACAGGATTCTAGCTGTTAATCAATCAGCAGTTCTTTTTTTGGAATTGGGGTTGTACATGTACTTTTTCTAGAAGTTTTCTATTTTCTAGAAGATGTTTGATTTCTGAATGGCTTCTGTCTGTTTTAACTTTGACCGTTTCCTCTTTTTAAGTCTGCACACATGGGCTCTGATGTAAAGAAACAGGTGAGTACGATTCTGAGGAAACTAGCAGAGCGACTGGAGCAAGACGAAAATGATTTGCGTTCCTCCGAGATGAAGAGAGACTTTATCTGCAACAGACTGCCACCATACCACCTGCAAGAGGAAGACCTTGCTCCAGGTGTGTGTGGAAATGTATATTATATCCAGTTAGCTCCAGATAATAAATGATGCCTCTGACCTTCCAAAGCCAAAAAAATATAAGGACCAGTTACTGTACCCGAATGTGTCCATTTACCCTTAAAAGTGTAAAAAGAGTGGTGAACTTGCTGATAAGCTTTATTTTCCCATTTTTTCCTTCAAGCTGGAAAATTGCCAATGCTGGAGGATTCGGTGTGTGTGCGGTTTAGAGAGCACATCGTTTTGACACTGGAGCCCAGTCCAAACAACACGGTATGTCTGCATGATTCGGTTGAGCCTACTAGTATTTGTGTCCAACATTAACATGGAAAAAATAAAAAAAAACATTCCGCGTGCATGTTTAGGACGAAGCTATGAAGTTGGCAGTATTCGTGCTACACTCATTGAAGAACAAAAGGGAAACGCACATGATGGGGCCTAAGGATCCTTCTGATGAGGAGGAGGATGATGAAGAGGAGGACGAAGAGGATGAGACTGCATTAAAGGTGATATAATTCAGCTGAATTGTATGTAGCTGGAGGTTAGTTAATTTGGTCAAAGTTATTGTGATTCATTTATAACTATACACAAATGGTAATAGTGAAATAACACTAGTAATATTGGTATAAAAAAAGAGCCGTTAAAGAAACATTTTTAAGACGTGAAACTTTTTCTAAGTGATTGGGTTTTTGTGAGTGGAAATTTAAATAAATAGAATTTGTCTGGGAGAACAAATCTACACTATAATAAGTTTAATTTTAAGATTGAGGTATTTTTTTTTTTAACACAGGTTTCCCCATGCTCATGCTTCTGTTTCCTATTCATTTTTGCTGCAGGGTCTGGAGTTCCCCATTTTGCACCTCCCTGCTCTGCAGCAGCTCCTTAATGGAGAGCGCCCCCGTGTGGCTGAGCTGCCACTGCAGCAGGATGCTGATAAACTCGGCCTTGTGCTTGGACTCTGGACAGAGGGATTGCTGCAGGTCTGCTAACTAGAAAGGAGCTGATATTTGATAGAGGGGAAAAAATGAAATTCTTTAGTAAAAAAAAAAAAAAAGAAAAATGCAATCAGAAGTATGTTGAGGGAAATGTATAGGCACTTCATAGTCTTGTTTATAAGCAACGTGGACCTGCTTTGCATCTCTGAACTGTCAAAACAGGATTAAGCTGCTTTACCAATTGGAATATCAGCAGATGGATGTAATAGTTACATGAGAGAAGGACACATGACTGTGTATAACAGTAGAGGTTATTCTTCTGCTATAAACTGGGCTATTGTGTAGTGATGCAAGCAGCGGGTCTGATTGACTTGTTGCAAGGATCCTCTCAGTACCATTGTAGGAACTTCAACACGCACACACACACACACTCTCCTGTTCTCTGCTCCTGTTATATTCCAGATTCTGATCATCAGATAAAAGGGTGGAACCTGAAAATGTTTGTGTCACTGTCATCCTTCACATCATTCAACCAGAACACAAGAATGTAATATATCTTTAATATTAATAACATTTAAAAACAATGCACTTATTAACTGTACATATTATTTCCTTTGCACATGGCATTCAATACATACATCTCTTCCTGAATATCATACACTTAGTGTTCAGTGATAAATCCAGTGATTTTGACCAGCTTTAATTAATTATCTGTACATTGCCTGGCTAACAGAAGTAAGCACTTGCTCTTGGCCTGTGTTTTTCTGAGTAAAGGGAGCTTGACATCATTCATGGTTGAAAGAGGACATCGTTTCTCGCAAAAGGAACACACTAAACTTACGAGAGGGAACACTTCTGTTCAAGTGAGGATCTTGGTAGTGCAAATGTGCTTTGGAGAAGGAAAAATCAGCAAGCATAAATTATACTGTTTATATTGCCTCAAACAGGAACTGCAAACAGCCCCTTTTATCCTCTACCTCCTCGGCCATTGAATAGTCACGGAATTATGCAGATGGTTTTGGTTGTTAAGTATTAAAAATGAGAAAAACTTGATAAAACAGGCTTTTTTCTCCTCGTCCAGTTTGAGCCTCTGGTTTTGTTCCAAGCCTTAACACAAAAGACAGCCTTCAGTTTTAGATTTATCCTTATTTTCTCCATTAAATTCTGTATCAAATGATTGATTTTGCTCATAAACTGCCTCAACGTCACCCAATGGGTTGAACAAGTTGGTATGTTTGGGTCAAAATGCAGAATAAGGCTCCTTAGGAGAAGGTTTTGAGGAACAGTGGTTCTTTTAGCCAGTTCCTTTTTAGCTGTGTGGAGGCAGTGCAGTTTCATATAGAACTGTCCAGCATGTTTCAGGGAATTTGATTCCTGACCTCAGCACTAAAGCACCTCTATGTCCCAGAATTGTGTGGCTCTGTCAGGACTGAACTCGTTCAGGATCAGATGGTCCTTGTCTATTCCACTTCCACCTGAAACACCAACAGTTGACAGGCTTCAGTTAGGCTTTCAGAATGCAGTGTGTGAAGTGGCATGGAAATTACATTTTTATTTTCTTTAAAATAAAATGTTATTAAATGCTTTGTATGCTAAATAATTTTTAGATAATAAAAAAATTACCTCTTTGATCCAGGACTAGGCTGGGGTTCAAATGAGAGGAGATCGTCCCATTTTCATTTAAACTCCACCTTTGATTCAGTCGCCCATGCTCTTCCCACAAAGCCACTCTGGCACCCACACAGGCCTTTCCACCAATCACAGACATGCAGCCTTTTCCTACCTGTACATGCATTTAAAGCATTTGTCAGACATCCAAATCCACAGTGAGCAGAAGTGCTTTGTCTACATCAAAAACATCTCCATGCTAGTTACAAAATGGTCAGGGTCTACACGTAGCGCCAGTCGTGCGCTGTAATGCTATCACTAATAATTCAATGTGTCAATCAATACTGTGTAATGAAAACTAAGCTGTGCATTGAGCAAGATTACATTTCACTGTGCAGAGCTCAGACTCCAGTTCATAACAGCTATGCTTATTTGTACTTCAGGTTTTGCTGACATGTGCAACACTACAATTAGTTAAAAGTTTCATAATGCTCTATAGTTAGAAGTCTATTTTTAGTCATGTGGCACTTTAGTTCTTGAGACTGAGAAACAAACAACAACAAAAAAAAGCAATATCAGCAAAGTATGTAATGGAAAGCTGAATCTGTGCATGGATGATGAGGACTAGCACATACATATAATTACATAAATAGTACGTGTTACCAGTGAGCAGTACTGTGCAATTACAATCAATCAATTAAATAAACAAGAAAACTTCACTCTTCTATATGATAGAAACACTAACCAGAGTATTGAAATATATAAAAATTGTTTGTCTTATTTACTATACTNTATATATATATATATATTAGGGCTGTCAATCGATTAAAATATTTATTCATGATTGTTTGCATGATTGTCATGAGTTAACTCATGATTAATTGCATTATCTGTTCTAAATATACATTAAAATCGATACCGTTCAAGTTTTTAATACTCTAATGGACATGGACAAATATTGATGCTTTATGCAAATGTATGTTTATTATTAGTAAAACCAAACTCAACATAGAACATGAAGGCAAAAATAGTCTTGCAAATGATTTTAAATAATTTTGGTGTTTTTAAATTATTTGAATCATCAGGATACAACAGAACCATCACTATGTTTCCACACGGACGCTTTTTATTGCTGGATGTGTGCATTATGGTGGATTTTGGTGTTTGATTTGAGATGTGGGGCATCAGTAAAACAAATGTTTACATAAATATTTTTTGGCTGATATATATATATACACACACACACAGTGGTACCTTGACCTAAGAGTTTAATTCGTACTGTGGACGAGCTCGTATCTCAATTTGCTCGCACATCAAATCAATTTTCCATATTAAAAAATACTTAAAATGGCATTAATTCGTTCCAACCCTCAAAATGCCACCCCGTTTTTGTTTCATGTTATTAAATTAGGAAAATTCATTTCTAAATAACACATTTTTTATAAAACATAATAGAAAGAGTATGTAAATATATAATAAGGTTTTATTCAGTTTATCTACCTTGGAGATGAGACGACTTGAGCTAACGAAAACGGCGTGGGATTGGTAGAGGCGATAAGCGGAGGCGGAGGGAAAACTCGTTTTTTACTATCACTCCTGTACACTACGTATCCCTAAACCTTTATTTTTTACTTTTTCTTCTTTGCTTATCCTAATTTTCGTCACAGTCTTCGCTTTCTGGCTTTGCTTCAGCATTTAGCAGCGGCGTCTCGAGCTCGTACCTCAACTTTTTGCTCGCGTAACAAAGCAAAAATTCAACCGCTCATACCTCGAAAACTCGTACATTAATGCACTCATAGGTCAAGGTACCACTGTATATATCACATCACACTTACAAAATAGGTATTGAACGTCACCATTTTTCTCAGCAAATGAATATAAGCTGATTCAATCCCAACTAAGGGGCTTGTATAAAGGTGTCCCATTACCAAGGTGTCACACAAGAAACATTTTATGATGGGTAAAAGCAAAGAGCTTTCTTTGCAACCTTATTGTTGCAAAACATACTGATGGCATTGGTTACAGAAGGATTTCAAAACTTCTGCATGTTCCAGTGAGCACTATTGGGGCCATAATCTGGAAGTGGAAAAAAACATCATTTCACCATACGCCGGACACAAGCTGCTCCTCGCAAGATTTCAGAAGAGTTATCTAAGAGGCAAGGACCACTTGTGGAAGGCTTCAGAAAGACCTGGAATTAGCAGGTACAATTGTTTCAAAGAAAAAAATTTATGCATTCAACCGCCATGGCCTGTGTGCACGCTCAATACGCAAGACTCCACCGATGAAGAAAAAGCATGTTGGAGCTCGTTTAAACCTGTGAAATACTGAGAGAATATAGTCTGGTCAGATGAGACCAAAATTGAGCTCTTTGGATGCCATAATACACCATGTTTGGAGGAAAAATGACACTGCACATCACCCCAAAAACACCATACCATCAGTAAAGTTTGGAGGAGGGAACATCATGGTGTGGGGCTGTTTTTCAGCATATGGTACTGGCAACTTCATACAATCCAAGGAAGGATGAATAGAAAAATGTACAGAGACATTCTTGATACCATCGACCAGGAAGATGAAGATGAAACGAATGTGGACATTTCAGCAGGACAACGATCCCAAACACAGCCAAGGAAACTCTCAATTGGTTACTGAGGAAGAATATAAAGCTGCTAGAATGGTCCAGCCAATCACCTGACTTGAATCCAATTGAAAATCAATGGAAAGCGCTAAAGATCAGAGTTCATAGAAGAGGCCTACGGAAGTGTGTGGAAGAATGGGCCGAAATCACACCAAAATCACATCCATACAGGATACGTCTTGAAGCTTACTATCATCAAAGGCTTTTGTATGAAGTATTAAATACATTGTGTTCGATACTTTTTCCCTGTGTCATTTCACATTATTACACATAACTTAATTTATGGACATGTATGGTTTGATTTCTTTGCATGTGTGGATTGGATGGGTTATTACCAACATCTGGTAAAGATTTGTCAATAGCACCATAAGAAATAAATTTACTGAGAAATATGGTGACGTGTTCAATACTTATTTTATCCAGTGTGTGTATGTGTGTGTGTATGTGTATATATATATATGTATATAATTTAGACAACCACTTAATAACTGTTTTGAAAAATCAGAGCTTTAACTTAATAATGCAAAGTATAGCAGCATTTTCTCTAAAGCTCACAGACTACTGGACCCCACTATAGCATGTAATTTTCTGATCAAATGGAAAAAAGCACATTTTCCAGTCTTTCTCTATATTCAGCACTGCTTACCTTGCTCTTGAGCTGAGACTGTGTGTACATCCAGTGCTGTGTGTGTAGTGAGTGTTCAGCAGGATGCAGTGAGATTCGGGCTGGACATGGGCGCCCTCCGGTACTCTCTAAAGTCAGTGCCATCCCCAGAGCTCGATTCTGCACCCGTACATACACCCGTCGCTGTGGAGAGAAGAACCTTTAGTTATACGTTAAATAGCAGTGTATAATCACCACCTTCTTAACTACAGTACAGAGATGTACCAGATGTGAGACTTAATAAAAACAACCTATTTGTACATAAAAACCTTAGCAAACATTTGCTTAAACAAAACAGGTGATAATGTAATACGATGTACACATAGCCAGGTGTTTTAACAACCTAATTAAAGAAAGAAAATCCCTGAAGCGCTCATCCTACATCTTCACTCCCACACAGGCCGTCTCTAAACATAAACACACACGCAGACCTGGCTGTCAGCACTATCTACTTATGTAAATGCATATCTTTTTAGGAATGAGTGGGCTTTATCAGGGCACTACAGACCACGGCACAGACACAAACACACGCACACAAAGTCTCAAAAGACTGCAGAAGTCTGATAATGAGTGGGTGTGATTTTGCGCTGAATAAATTTAGTTTTTCAGAAAAATACAACTGAAAACAAGAAAAAAATGTAGATGCTAGAGAGAATTTGTTTTCTCTTTATTTTCATTTTTAGTCTATTTTCAGCACTAGTAAAAAAAAATGAGCAATTCTCACCACTGCAATCCAAACATGAAGTACCACATTTGATTTCAATCACTGTTACAATATACACTCCCTGGCAAATAAAAGTCACCTGAATTTAACTAAGCAGATCGGTAGGATTTTATCCACTGAATAAATACTACAGCAATTAATATGATTTAGCTGGAAGCAAGTTATTTAAACCTAAATGACACAGTAAGTACCTTCTCATTTCTTTACCAACCATGTAGGAACACATCCTGTGGTCATGGAAAAGATGTCTTTGGTTTAGAATGGTCAAATGAAAAAAAAAAGGAGATTGCTGAAACTACTAAAAATGAGTTAAGAACCGTCCAACACATTATTAAAACCTGAAAGTACAGTGGTAACCCGTCATCTTCAAGGAAGAAATGTGGTCGGAAAAAAAATTTAATGATCATGATTGGAGATCACAAAACTTTTGGTGAAAAAAAACAAAAAACAAAACATAACTCATGGCGACTCATGTTAATGGTGAAAGCAAGAGCATACACTTACACTTATAAAGAACATTCTTATTCATTTTTTATAACCGCATCAGCTGTGTAAAGCTGCTTTGAGGCAATGTTAAAAAGCGCTATACAAATAAAAATTAATTGAATTAAAAGAGCATGAATATGAAGACTCATTGGGATTAAACAGCTGTGTAGCCTTACTAAAACCACTTATCAGTGAGGCTAATCAGAAAAAAAAGCTTCAGTTTGCTAGGGAGGATAATGATTGGACTCTGGACCAATGGAAAAGGGTCATGTAGTCTAATGAGTCCACATCTGGATATCTATTTATTCCCTGTTCCTATCAGAGTAAGAAAAGAGTCAGTTTAAATGATGCATCCATCATGCCTAGTGCCTAAAGGCTGTTGGGGCAGCTTTATGATCTGAGGTTGCTTCACTTAGTTAGGTCTTATTTTAGCAACATTATATGCACAAAAAATTAGGTCGGCTGATTACCTGAAAATACTATTAGAACATATTTTTTTTATCAATGGATTTTCCCTGATGGCATGGGTATGTTCCAGGATGACATTATTTGCCACATGGACTGGCCACTGCACTGTCCAGACCTTAACCCCACTAAGAATCTCTGGGATGTGCTGAAGAAGATTTTACACAGGGGCCAGTCTCTCCCATTATCAATACAAGATCTTGGTGAGAAATTAATGTAATTCTAAATGCGAAAAAATGTTTAGATGTTGCATAAGCTTAGCAAAACAATCTCATGAATGTGTGCCTTAATCAAAGGCGAAAGGCAGTTCAACTATTAGTGTTGACTATTAGTGTTTTGAATTGTTTCAAACACATTGAGTGAGACTTTCATTCTCTCATACAACCGGTCAGGTTCTATCACATTTTGACTGGTTGCAGCTTACCTGTCTAAGTGGGTGGAGGGATCCAATGGTGTCCCAGCCACTGTAATCACACCAACATTGAATCTCACCAGGCTCTAGTAGCAGCTGCCGGCCCTTAAACTGGCTGAATTCATACAGCACCCACCTGTAAGGGTCACCAACAGACATACACCCATTATTATATAGACAAAATATATATATATATATATAAATATATATGAATCAATATTTAGAATCAAAAGCTTTACAGGCCACTGTTGACTCTAAGAGACTGAGTAAAGAAGTTGCTCATGGTCTCCATGGGTAAATCTGTCACAGTCTCCAACCCCTCAAATGAGCTCAGTGAAAAAAGACTGATGGAGGGTTCAGAGAAGCTCTGCGAAGGGTAACACAGACAGGCTTAGATTAATAATCATAAAGCACTATGTAAAAATCTGTGAACTAAAAGCATCTTAGGTATGACTGCTGTATAAATTAAATGCATAAATTATAATTTACTGTGACCACTTCAGATTTTCAGCAGTTACGTCAATGAGCATTTAAAACTATATTCTAATAGCAAGATAGCAAAAGAACTAAGGCTTTCAATTCAGTTTAATTTAATAGCAGTTACTATTTTATGCAGCACATTTAGAAGTACTCCAAAAAAAAAAAGTTTTTAAATAAACACGTCTGAATCAAGGCTTACATATTGAATGGGTTTGAAGGATTTAATGCCTGTTGCCATGCAGCCAAAGGAGGTGAGGTCTGGATAAAGGCCCTCCTCAAGGACAAACTGGTTACCACAGAAACCCCTTTCATCATACAGCAACCACCTAAATGTTGAAAGACAGGGACACAGGGAGACTTTACTG
Organism: Silurus asotus; assembly: GCA_024362625.1. NCBI lineage: Eukaryota > Metazoa > Chordata > Actinopteri > Siluriformes > Siluridae > Silurus > Silurus asotus. The sequence goes on along the minus strand of MU537915.1, from coordinate 2,896,098 downwards.
TAAATGCTAACTGTATCTGCCAGTTTACTGCAGCACTGGGGGTGTATTAAACAAGGTGTTCATGTCAGTGGAATCGGACATCTCACCTGCCCTGAATTAATCGAAATGACATAGGATTTAACATGCCACAGTCTGCCACCGCGTTGTCAAATTCTCTGCTCTCTCCTGCAAAGCATGGTTTGCTGTAGGCACACAGCTACACACACACACACACACACACACACACACACACACACACAATAAGATACAAAGCAAACATGGACAGTAAGCTGACTTAGCAGTGTAATTACAGACTGCCAATTATGACAGAATTGTCAACTACAAGTAGTTTCAATCTGTTTAAGCAGCATATAACTGCTTTATTTTGATACATTTAACAAACTCACCATGAATTTTGGATCCCTTTCTCCACAAAGCTCCTTAAAAAGAAAATGTATTTTAAAGTCAGTTATGTTCATGTCTACTTGAGGCTTTTCGGTTTAGATCATTGACTGATTTAAGGTTTTTTTTTTTATTTATATATAAGTTCAGAAACTAAAGTACAAGTACAACAAAAAATGGTCCATTATTAAAACTTGTATACCAACAATCCAGGGTGTACTTACCCTCCGTACAGGCCTAATAGAGATAGGTGAACTCTTCATGCCACCCCAATCTAATGATCCAGAGTAACAGCCCTTCTCAAGTACACACTGTTCTCCTGTGAAATATTTGCCGCTGTAGGCTACCCACCTGAAAACATTGCAAATAATCTGGTTATATTCAGAGTATTTTTTGCAGGTTTACTCAAATAGTTTATTATTTACAGCTAATTATTTTAGAGTGCATAAGCCATAGAAATTCAACAATAATTAACCAAGAGTTAAATGTGAATGCAAGAATCAAATCTGGGACAGAATCCTGGGAACTTAATAAAATAATGCTTGTGTGTGCACATAAAGCAGTATGTTTTCTCATAGGTCATTTGAAACCAAAAAGCAAAAATAGGACAAAATATTTTGCCAGATAAACAGCATTAGAGATGATGCAGTCATTTATTGAACAAATAAGTAACGGACCAAAAAATGCACAATAATAAAGAAAATGCATGTTTGAAACAACCTCCCTTATGCATTTAAAGTGTCTTTAACAAATTCATTATATGAGTGTTATACTTCGCAGTCTGTGAACGTGCCTCTAATTATCATTTTAAATAGGTTTAAATTATTATAAACTTGAACAATACCAGGTATTGAAAATTTAACTTCCTGTAAATCACCAAGAATATATCATCAAATGAAATTCTGAGCCCAGAATTTTAGAGCAACTGGACCCTGTGATATTTTAATTTGCTAATGAATAAAAAGTGCTTTATTGTCTTACTCACACTCCACTTTTTACATAGATGGTGTTTGCATCATTCACCGGCCCGCTCTGCTGCAGGTCTGCTGCATCCTGGTCCACAAGCTCAACCTGCTCTCCACAGTTATTAAGCGACACTGCAGGCTCAATGAAATCCTGAAATAAGCACAACATTTCAACCTTAACTAAAACCCACTCAACAAATTCCAGGAACCATTATTATAAATGGAAAATGATAAAAAAATTTCTATTAAAGTACAGAATGATTGAAATAGTTGTTGGACATTGGCTTGTTTGTAAAAATCATTGCTGAACCACAGATTCATGTTCACAATGAGATCCAGCAACAGGAGTTCCTTAGATTAGCAGGAAAAAAAAAACACATCTGCCTGAACGTTTTAATAAAATGCTACGGGTGAAACATCTTTACCTTACCCTTAACAGTCACCTATCCATCTTTACTTCCTCCCTTTACTACTTCTCTGGCTTTACGAGTTTTTTAGCTGGCTATAGAAAATACTTACTATGGATTATCATGTGCCTTTTAATAAGAGGTACACATGTGAGTCAAACTGGGTCAAAGCCTTAAAGCATCAAATTCTGACCCAGTTTCAGCCCCACCACATGCACAAATATGACTTCTCTAAAAATTGTAGTGAACGGGATGTTATAAAAGAAAGATGATAATAGGCACATTTAAGTGAATGACAGTGTGCTTGCATATGTTGCAAGTGTATACATTAGGGTTACATTGACTAGTCAACACATTTAACACTGTGGGTATGCCAAGTGTCAATAGTATAAACAGTCAGGAAAATGAAAAGGAGAAGTAGGCAGATAGAAAAGAAAATCATTACAAACTGATTGGAGGCAATTCTTCAGTCAAAAATTAATTAATATCCTTTTTCTCTAATTGACAATTTTTATACATCTTTACATAAAAGCCAGGAAAATGTCAAATCAGTGACATATGCCAGCTCAATAATGCTAAGACTGGAGGTAAAGATTAAAACATTTCAGAATCTGCTGTAGACATTACAAATTGATGAGGTTTGATTCTTTGCCACACAAATAAATAGTAAAAAAAAAAATGCAAAGAAATATATACAACCTATATACAATATATGCATACACTGATTAGGCACTATATTATGATGTTGTGACATGTGAAGTGAATAACTCTGATTATCTCTTCATCATAGCACCTGTCAGTGGGTGGGATATATTAGGCAGCAAATTAACATTCTGTACTTAAAGTTGATGTGTTAGAAGCCTAATGAGAGCCAAATTGTGATGGCGAGACGTCTGGGTCGGAGCATCTCCATAACTGCAGCTCTTGTGGGATGTTCCAGGTCTGCAGTGGTCAGTATCTACCAAAAGTGGTCCAATGAAGTAACAGTGCTAAACCAGAAGTTAATGCTGTTAATGCGGTTCAGGACTGTTTTGGCAACAAAAGGGGACCAACACAAACCAAAGCAGTTGGTCACCACTGGATAATGTTATGCCTGATCTGTGTATTTTTTTTTAACTATGGGAAAAAATTACTAGTCAAACTATTAGCAAGATAATAACAAATCAGTTAGTTTGTGTTTGTGTGTGTGTGTACTCACAGCTTGAAGGAAGCGGCAAGACCTTAGAACATTTCCTGGTCCACTGAAGAGCGTACTACAGTCGCTGTACTCGCCCTCTTCCAGTAGACATTGCTGCCCTCTGTAGTTCTCAGACGAGTAGCCCACCCACCTGTAAGACAGTGCGCATAACTGTAACCTTTGCCACAGTAACCATTGAATCATCTCAGAACAGAACTTTTTGCAGACTAATACACATCTTATAAATCTTGACAAACATACCAACCATTAAAACCTACAGTAAAAATATCTTTTCTTTCAGTACTGCCATATAAGTGCATGACTAAGAGTCGTGAAAATGCAATCCCTGTCCCAGGTAATAGAGAGGGAATGTCAGCAAAACAAAGAAACTCATATCAGCCATCTTCCGCACCCAAATACTAGAGCCCACAGATGCAATCTGTTTATATACTCTTACAGACACACTCACACGTGCTCCCTTTAGAACACACGTGCTCTTAAGCTTGTTAAATATCGGCTCTGTTTGCAGAAGGTGGGAACAAGATTTGTTTAAGTTGTGTCTTGCTGCAGTAATGTTTTACTCATATGCTCTCACACACACACATGCACACACACAATGTCCATCTGTGGTCATTGTAAGTGCAGAAATGATTGTGAGCACGTAAAATAAGTGCGCTCACACCCACACACGCGTAATGTGGTTTTGGATATCGACGCTTATTCACAAGTATGCACAATTACACGACCAGATGCGGCACAATTTTCTTAGAAATGCCGCCTTCATTGAAAAAGAGTGTGACGTGCATCGTTTACTGTAACAGAGTCATTAGCACCTTTGCGCTTGCTGAAAAATTGTGTATGTGTGCGTGTGAAAAAAAACACTCACACTCCTCCAGTGACTCGAAGTGAGGAGACATGAAGTACTCCCTCTGCAGTTTCTAGGCTGGGCGTGTTCTCCAGTAGCTCCTTACTCTGACCCTGAAAGAGTGGCTTCTCATACATCACCATCTATGCAGGGACACAAGAGAACATTTATCCTCACTGAGGCGCATATGGTCATATTACATTTGCAGTATGAATGCTAATGTGGTCCTATGAGTTAACCCTATGAGCCCTATGAGAGAACCAAGAGGATTTTCTTCTAAAAATGTTGCCATGTTTCACAAATTTTACACTGTTTACCTGCACTGCTGACACGTTTGGGCATGGCTGTTTTGCAAACCATGGGGTTTTTTTTATATACTGTATGTGTAAAATCTGTATAGTAAACATGTACTCCTAACCTGACTCCTATCATACCTGGATTTCCTCTTACTGTCATAAGCACTCCCTTTCCAGACATGAGCTCAGAACTCCTGTCTCTGTGTTCAGGCTAACTGCAAGTCATAGTATGCTTCCATAATATATCTAACATATATATCTAACATATTTATAAAATGGTAGAATTCCATGAATTTATTTTTTATTTCAGTTTTTACCCATTACATGCAACATTATTAGCCAACAAATTTAACACTCAGGCAACACAGAGAGAGTATGGGTAAAGCCTTCATAAACCGAACTGGGTACATAAGTAATGTACTTGAAATAAATATATATACAGTATCTCCCAAAAGTGAGTACACCCCTCACATTTCAGCATCTTAGTATACAATACTATAAAAATGAAAAATACAAAAAATTTAAAGTAGTCATTGTGCAGCTTTAATAGCCATATAGATCTCTTCAGAAAAATAACAACTATTATTTGTTAAAATAGCTTGCAACAAAAGTGAGTACACCCTAAGTGATAACAGCTGGACATCATTTACTGTAACCATGCAAAGCCACATCTCCTTTTCGTCATGTTTTTGTCTGCTTGACAGGACCATACACATTTGTGTATCTTGTATTGAGTACAATTGACTCATACTGACCACTGGATGTTTAACATGGCACCTCATGGAAAAGAACTCTCTGAGTTCTTGAGAATTAGAATTGTTGCTTTGGAGAAAGATGGCAGAGGCTATAAGAAGATTGCTAACACCTTGAAGCTGGGTTATAGTACAGTGGCCAGGGTCATACAGAGGTTTTCCAAGATGAGTTCCACTCGTTGCACCAGAATTAAGCCTCTTCTGAAGCTGGCTCACAAGAAAGACAACCTGTCCAACAGCATTAAATACTGGAACCATGTCCTGTGGTTTGATAAGCTTGTAAACTTGCTTGGCTCAGATGGTGTCCAGCATGTGTGGTGATGCCCTGGTAAAGAGTACCAAGAAAATGTTGTCTTGCCTACAGTCAAGCATGATGGTGCTGCTGGTACTGGGGAGCTGCGGTTCATTTAGGAACACATGGATTTCAATATGTACTTTGACATTCTAAAGCAGAACATGATGCCCTCCCTTCAGAAACTGGGCAAACGGCAGTTTTCCAAAATAATAACGACCCCATACACACTGCCGAAATAACAACTGCCTTGCTGAGGAAGCTGAAGGTGAAGGTGATGTAGTGGCCAAGTATGACTTCAGACCTGATCCCTATTGAGCACCTGTGGGGCATCCTCAAATGGAAGGTGGAGAAGCGCCATGTGTCTAGCTCCATGATATCATTATGGAGGAGTGGAAGAGGATCCCACCAACAACCTGTGCAGCTCTGGTGAATTTCATACCCAGGAGGATTACGAATGTGGCAGATAACTACGGCTCCTATTTAAACTTCCACACTCTCACTGTCCGTTATTGTTGATATATGTTGGTTCACGGCGGTTGTTGTTACTGCGCATGCGTATCCTGGTACGTGTCTTCCCACCGGCACTCTCTCAACGACTGCTCTTTTCTCACATAACCATTGCTGTTTTCGACATAACCGCTAAAAAATTCTTAGAAAAAGCGAGAATTTGACGGTTCCACTTCAAAAACGTCCACTTAATAGGGTTGTCGAGGTAACCGAGGGTGAGATAACCGGGTTCCACTGTTTGTGTGTGTGTTTATATATATATATGAAGAGATGTAATGGTATGTATATTGGGGGTTTAATGGTACACAAATTATTTCTGCATTGGCAACTTTGTCCTTAGCTATTGTTTAATATTGTAAATTACGCAAAAAAAATGAGCTGTTGATGTATACATTTTACTAATACTTGTAACTTTGCCTCAGTTAGGTCTTGTTTTTCCTTACCTTTGGATCCAGAGGTCTTCGTACTCTCAGACCTCCCTGCAGACAGAATAAGTGGTAAAAATAAGAAATTTATGTACCATATATGCTGTTCATAGGACATGAAGTGTCTGCACCCAAGTCTAAAACTATAAAAATATACACACTTTTACAACAAAACAGTTTAGCGGTGCCACTAAGCATATTAATTGCTCTTCCGACACATTTCGCTAGGTTATTATACAGATACAGTACCAAATGAATGATTTAAATACTACACAAATGCTGCTATGATATAATTATTCTTTCTCTGCTGTAATCTGATCTTTTGAGGCAGATGTGGGGTTAGAATCTATGCCGGGGTGAGAGAGGTTAATGTTGCCGCACCATTCTCAGTGGACGTAGTGACCGCACACAAGAGATGGGAGAATACTGCAGAACGGGTGTGGTCAGGCCTCCAGCTTCCAAAACTGTGAGATTTCCAGTGAATCCAGCTCCATCATAGGCCACCCAGCTATGGTTAGAAAAAGATCATAACTGGATTGATGTCAGGAAAGAAGCTTGCCAGCCAGCTACAGAGGCACACCAGACACACACAAAACAAGTCAGTCTGGAAAACTCTGCTCAACTCTGTGACTATAACACCAAAGTAAACTATATTTAAAGCAAGGCGGACACTTGTGAGTATTTTTTACCCAATGGTAATTTAAAGGCGTCAAATTGTGCTCCAGGATGTTAACACATTGTTGTCACACTTTATAATTATGTCTTGCCAGACACATCAGCACACAGTCCTTTCACTGACACACATTATAATATGACTTGAGAAAGCAAAAAAAAGTAAAAAAAAATAATAATAATAATCACTGCCACATTTACATTTACAGCCACAAAAATCCCACCTTAATGTTAACATGAGAGCTCTACCTGAAACTGACCCAGGAATAATTGTCATCACAGCTTTTTAACTGACAGTGTAATTAATCTTGAAAAACGACCTTTTGCTACCGAAACTGCCTTATCTCCATTCATAATGAGTGCAAGATTTGTCCTGGGAGGAGTCACCACTTTAGCCGTAACGCGATCCCTTTCCTGAAGACCCACTTATACAAGCAGCAGAACAGGAACAGTGGACCAGGAAGTGGCTTTTCCTTCACAGGTGCAGTTTTTAAGAACACACCTATGACTCAGCACTAAACAATGCAACAAAGCCAGTAGGGACAAACAGCCCTTCAAGCTCGGACACTGCTGCAGTGAATTTAACGTAGCAACAGTAAAGTCAGTGTAACCTGAGCTGTTCTGATTGCTATTTTGGCAACGATTAGCAAGTCACGGACACAAGATGTTGCAAAGATTCTTCAGCCTGCATTTCCTTAATACCCCAAATAGACATAAAGCATGCAGAAAATATATATAAAAAAATTGCATACATGTTGCAAATGCAAGGTATACTGTACATCAAGCATAAAACATGCCTTACCATCCAGAGGACACACTGAGATCAGAGAGGTGGACGTTTGTGCCTATGTTGTCAGCTTCAGAGTGGAGACAAACTGGCTCTTTCTTCATACTACTCGATATATTAATATGAATCTCTGGAAAGGTGTCATCCTAAAAAAAAATTATTATAAAATATCATACAGTGTAAAGCAGTGGCCACAGATATTTCACATGCTGGTTTACATTTTGAGATAAGGTATTTATTTAATTTTCTCCTCATGTATTTATGGCTGGACAATAAAAGTGTGTTAGGTGCATCTAATGGCCAATGTTATCATTAGGATTATAAAAGGCTGATAAAGACTGTGGTATAGGGGAGAATTTTTTGAAGATTTATACCTTCACTGCTCTCCTGAAGGAGCCAACAGACAATGGGGCAGGAGCAGGAGGTTTGACTATCTCTCTAGTCTCTCCACTTGATTGTATAGTTTGTCCCTCCTCAAGCAGGATGCATGAACCCTGGTATCTTCGCTCCACATACAGTAACCAGCTGCAATGCACACAAACAGTCTGAACTTTCATTACCCATCACACAAAAAATACACAGCAACCCAGTTTTTCCTCATAATAATACTCAAACAGCTCCAAGGACATTTCCATAGGGACAAAACCACTCCCTCTGTTTCTGTATCTTTAGATACTGTCCTTTGTCAAGCCATAGAGATTCGACAAGCTAGTATAGTAGTAGTGCATCTATTTCACTCTATTTCTCATTCCTTTCAGTTCTATAAGTAAATCTGTTAAAAAATTGCCAGTTAAACCATATCAAGAGTATAAAATTTAAGTTAAGAAAAAAAAAAAAGCTCCATCTTTTGCTAAATTAATAGTCCATCAAAGCACTGCTTGCTGCTGTGACACAGCAGGAATCATCTGATCGATCCAACAGAAGGATGTGTGTGAAAAGTTTACTGCAACTCTCACAGCCTCCTTGCTTGGCCTGTGGCATGATCAATAATCTGAATCAAAAGCAGTAAATCAAATTTAAAAGAAAGTCCACTAAGTGCAAGAATACAGTTCTTTGCTCCTATCCGATTTCCCGCTGAACCACACGAATCTGCAGCCAGCTCAACAAAAGCTTGTTTAAAGAAAGGTTTACACAGACTCTTACACAAGCAATCTCCCAAAGAGCTCCAGCTCCTTAGAAAAATTCTAGCTAGCTTTTTACCTGCCCATAGTTGTCCTTTACATGTAACACTATATGCATGATTTGGAGCCAATGACATTTCATTAGTAAGTAGTAGTTAGGGATTGAGATTAAAAAAGTAGTTTGAAGCACTCAGGTTCAGTTACCTCTAAAAGTACTAATAGAGCAAGGCCAATTATTTTGCTTTTATAATTCAATGATTACATTCGGAGTTAACAAATATATCATAAACAGATTAGAGATTACAGATCAAAATTTTATCTTTTTGACACCTTTTGTTTTAACCCACCAATTTTTTTTAAATGAATATGTGACTGACAGGAGTTTTCTTATTGCTCAAGTGTGCAATTTGAGATTAATTGCTTAAACATGTATACCAACATTATGATTAGAGAGTTATGAAAAAAATTAAGAACTTTTGGAAATATATGTTGCTATTTAATCCAGTTTAGCAGGCAAATCTCTCTTGGTTCTGCTCACTCGCCCACTCAGGCATAATGTCAGACCCAGAAATTGAACACCCAGTATTGTGGATCCACTGCATAAGCACTTAGTATAGTTGAATGTGAGCTCCTCAATAGAACAACATTCATAGCAAGCTAAAGAGAACACAGGCAAAACTTTATGTAATGAAGACAAACTGAACCACCAAGACACACACACACACACACACACTACATAGAAACTCCGCCCACCTGTCCTGCTCTATGTTAAATTAAAAGACAAATACTTGTAGTAAGCATCAACCAGAAGCTAATGAACAGGCCAAATGGCTTAAAATAGAGATTTACTACACACTGACTGTCTCCCAGCAGTGCTTCTGCAGTAGTTGATTTACGGAACTGTAAGTGAATTATAAAGGGAGATTTGTAAAAGTCACAGTGCAGTTAAAATTAGGGCAAAGCCCCCTTTAAGTCCTTAATCCCATTATGATTACATTTATTGTGAAACAAAGGTCCAATAAACATTCTTACCACCCTCTCTGGGCCTGGATTGTGGCTTCTTGTGGAAACAAAATTCCGTCTGCATCCTCCACGTCCCCACAGATCTCAATCTTTTTCCCACATGGTGACAGACCCTCGTAGATGTGCAGCTGCATCATTAGGCATGCTCGTTAGAGATTCATCATCAGTATACGATCATTAGAGAGCCACCATTATGAAACAGTTGGGTTCAATATTTAATACTATTATAATACTATATTGTACTATTTATATTTTTAATAGCAGAAATATGAGCTGCATTAATCGGGCTCGTTAGTAAAAGCAGTGCCGGTAAAATGAATTTGCCTCAACGCATTAATTTGGACAGCCCTAACATGAACATATATATGTGTGCCCAATTGAACATGTATTTAAATAATACAAAGCTCTGTGTTCAGTGTTTATTTTTGGCAGATGTTGCACCTAAAGAACTAAAACTGCATTTGTAGATATATAAAATATAACTGTCATTTACCATTTACAATAAAAACTGTAATATTGCTTCATGACACAGAAAACCAACAAAACAACCTATCATGAAACATATTAAATTTGTGACAATGCAAGGCTTTGCAGCGATTAACACATCTAATAGAGCCCTCTTTGTCAGACGGTTAATCGCTGGAAAGGTTTTAAACCTCTAGTTGAAATCCTGCTTTATAAATGTTGTGAATGTGGAGCTGCAACGCATGTCATTTTACTTTGGGACATCTTCTATAATGCCCAGCCAAAACATTTAAACGACTGACAGATAAAGAGAATAACAGATTATCTTGTCATAAAACAACTGGTCAAAGAATGGGATATATTATTCATCAAGCGAAGTCAGGTCTTAAAATGATTCAGTTAGAAGGAGAAAAAATGTGCAAGCCTAAAAACTCTGAATGATAAACGCAAATTGTGGTGATTAGATAACTGGGTTAGAGCATATTTAAAACAGCAGATCTAGTGGGGTGTTCCTGTTTGAAGTGAAGTGAATTGGTGCCCAAAGTTCACTGATGTGTGTGAATCTAGAAGACTAGATCCCACAGAAAAGCTTTTGCTTTTGCTTTTGCATCTCTGCTCTCTTTGCATTGAGTTAATTAGCTGCCTGGCTCCATTCTGTTCTCTGTAAACTGCCAAAAGCACCTACTGTACAATGTCCACATGAGCATCAGAAATGGACCATGTAACAATGAAAGATGTTGAATGGGAATCATAAATCGTGTTTTCTTTAAAATCGTGTGGACCGCTGAGTGTGTGCATCAGTTAACAAAGCTTTTCCCAGAATGCATTAGTGTAAAAAAGCAAGCTGACATTGTCTGTATGACGCTGTCCTAGCACATATATGTGTCCTAGTTTTACCATGTAAACACTGTCACGAACTAAGTAACGCTCATTCGTGGCAAATTATTCCTTAATGACCGTAGCCTCTTCCAGCAGGATAATGTACCCTGTCATACCACAAAAATATTCCTGATTGGTTTCAGAAACAAATTTTAAAAAAGTCCACTAGAGTTTTAATCTAGTTGTAGGTGTTGACTTCTAAATCCCACAGAAATAAATCTGACCGAGTATCTGTGGGATGTGCCGGACAAACACAGTCCAATCAGTTCAGGCCTCACCTCGCAACTTAAAAGATTTAAATGATCGAATGTTTTGGTGCCAAATAATAAAGCACACCTACAGAGGTCTTGTGGAGTCCATGCCTCAACAGCTCAACTGCTCAGAGCTGTTCTGACAGCACAAGGGGGACCCACACAATGCTACGGAGGTGGTTTTAATCTTATAGCAGTGTTTATTATACATAAAAAATGAAAGAGCAAACAATAAAAAGTTAAGTAAGACTTAAAAAAAATAAAGGAAAATGGAGCATACTGAAAGATGAGACTAAACCCTTACCAAAGTTGGACGTAGACTGACTTTCCCAAACCCTCCAAACTCTATCTGTGGAACCAGTTAATAGAAAGTTGATCAAACTTTGAGGCTCTCCACTCCACTCCACAACTTGTGATCAGTGATTATTACAGATGGGGAAAAAATACTTACCCCAGCAGTAGAGGTTAAACTTTCATCATTAGGAGAAGTTTTACTCTCTCGTGTCTCTGTGGCAAGTGATGACACTACATTTGATTTCAAATACTGATAGAATGGTGTATTGACAGACCTTGCAGAACTGCTCTGAGCGGTTTCACAATGCTTTCCCCCCAAATCTCCATCTTCTGTTTCACTGGTTTTCTGCTGTGAACTAAGGCTGTTAGGAGAACTTTCATTTTTTTGAGGTTCTGTACTGAGGAAATTTGTTCCTGTGAGCTGTTGGTGTAGCAGCAAGCTTGACTCTCCACCAATCGCAGCCTCATCATCATCATCATCTTCATCATAGCGTTCCCAGAGGGGCCTGAGAAAACGTTGGGGGCATTCCGGTTCATCTGGCTTGTCAACCATATCCTGCTCTGTCTCAGAGCTACTAAAGGTGGATGATTGCAACTTCTCGCTGACAGACTGCAGGAGCGACAGGATGGAGGAAGCTTGCTGTTCCTCACTCCGCTGCTCCTCCTCTGTGGCCGGTGGCACATGCAGCAGATCATCTCGTGAGATGACTTCTCTTCCACTGTCTTCTTCGTATATTGGGGAAAGCGAAAAGGGATATATCTTGACTCGCCTGGTATTTGGACTAAGCAAACGCCCTGTGTCATTCACAAACACCGTGTCAGCCTCCTCCTCCTCGCTGATAATTGCAAAGGTGCCAGGGAGGTCAAGATGAGGTCTAGCTGAACCAGGAAAGATTGCCAACCTGCTTGCTGTCTTGTCTCGGCTTAGTCCTGTTGAGGGATCTGACTTTAGTGTATCATGTTCCTGAATCTGGTCATCATTAACAGTGACTTTGACAGCCCTAAAACATTCACTGCCATCACCCGAATCAGCTGATAGTTCTGAATTGAGCAACCAAATACCCGATGGACCAGCAGAGACCTTCTCCTCCTCCTGGAACTCACTTTGTGGTCCATGCCCAACCACATTTGCTGAAAGTCCCAGATCTGGGTCTAAGCTTGACTCTCCTGTGCCTGCACAGATCGTTGGCTCTTGCGTATCTCCACTTTGTGTATCCTGAGAAACCAATATGGGTTTGTTAAAACTGTCACAACTGACCACATGAGGTTCTATGTGTTTGTCGAATGCATAGCTTTGAAACGGCGACAGATTTGGCCTGTCCTTATTTTTTTCAGAGGAATCTTGTAGTGAAAATACATTCTTTTCAGCAAACTGTTCTGGATCTGGGTTACTTACTCCAACTTGACATAAGCTTTTACTAATGGCCTCAACCTGGCTTGATTCCATAGCATTATTGATTGTAGATACATCACCTGAGTTCAATTGCAATGCATGACCATGATTATTGCTTTCCAGATTGTCTTTGGCTGAATATTGTAGCCCTGTGTCATTATTTTCCTGTGAAAAAGAAACACACTCACCCAAAGCACATTGTCCCTGTCCATTTTTTACATCATATAAAGTTTCAGATGTGACTAGCTGTACAGATGTTATATTGCTGTCACTAAGAATGTACTGGGGTAATTGTTCATTGTTTGTCTCAGTTCTGGGGAGTCCTTCCTTCACTTCAAGTTTTAATTCAGGCGCTAAAGTATTATGATGCAGAGAGTCCAGTCTATTAGATTGAGAGGTAGAATTCCTCTCGATACACAGCTCCAGCTCATCTGGGCAACATCCACTAACTGCTTCCTCTCTGAGTTCCTGCATGCTGAATAATCCGCTCGTGGATGTAATATCAGCACTAATAGCCACGCTGTTCCGGATATCAGTGTCTGAGCCCGCAATGGACTCGTAGCCTGAGGAGGGAGTGGACCGACTACCATCTGCCTGTACCCTGCTGCCCAAAGTTCCATCTGGGATGGTCGACTGGGGATTCCCATCATCCTTAGTAGGTAAATGTTCCATCAATGCCTGGCCCAGGCTTGCATCTGCATCCATGTTCTCCTTTGCTCCCATGAAGATGAGATTCTCTGTATTCTCCATAAATTTATCTGTCTCACTTTCTCGCTCAGAAATGTCGATCCTCTCCAGGGCAGCCAGAGCATTTGTGAGAATATTGTCCACTATCTTTTTGGACTCAAGCTGTAGCATCTTTCCATCTACACCCAGCAGCTGTGTGTCTTCATCCTCCAGGATGAACTCTGTCTGCCAGGCAGCATGTCCTGAAATGTCTGCTGTAGCTGATAACCCAGGGGCTTCGGTTACCTCATGGTCCCATCCATCTAGGCCAGAACTAGACAGCTGGCGGTCTGGGCAGGAATCAGGAGCATGTTTCAAACTAATCAAGTCTGTGTGAACGTCAGAGGCAGTGTTAAATTCAGCAGAATGTGTGTTTAGATTTGTGGCAGTATCAGTGTTGGACAGTTGCAATTGTGGAGTATTTGGGGTTTTAGCTAAAAGAGGAAACATCCGATCATCCGTATGGAGTGACTGTGAATGTAAACGGGTCTCAAAGTCTGATTCCATTGTCAAAGGTACAGAATCAGACTCAGATGGCTCCAGCTTATGGGTATGAGGTTCACCAACAATAACTGCCTCCAAAACAGTAGACCTACAGGCACCATTTTCATCAGCACAAAACATCTTACTAGTTACCGTTGGATCAAAGTCTAAAGAATTTATTTTGGCCTTGGTATATGTCTGTAAGGCACTTGAGTTCAATGCGCTGTGCATTCCTTCTGTCTCTGTTTTACTGAGAGTGTTAGAGTTTATAGTGGATGAGTCCACTGGAGCAGAGCACTGATAATCAGAACTAGTGTTGTTTAAATACAAGGATTTTTTCGGTTTAGGCTGTCCAGTATGAATCTCTGTTGGGGTAGTTACGGCGTGACCGTTTGTCTCGTTCTGCTCGGTTTCTGCTTCTTCCAAGGAAGTCGGGCACAGATCAACTTCGCAACGCCCCTCCTCTCCCTCCGAGATTGGGGAGTGAAGTCGCACTTCCTGATTTCTCCTCATCTTTCTGATCTTCCTAAGGCCACGATACGTCACATGGGTTACCACTGGGGGGCATGCCAGAGCACGATGCCGCTCCTGTTCTTTTTGCTCGTTCTCTTCTTCCACAACAGCGGACAGGCTCTCTAGTGCTGCATTTTCATCCTCTTCAGCCAAAGCCTCTTCACGAATACTAGAAAAAGAAGCCAAAAAGAGTCATCGGTCATGACAATATACGCCCGATCAAATCAACATGTAAATGCAATCTTTAAATGTTAAAAATAGTCTAGTTTCAGCAACTCAAATAAAAAGATCTCTTCTACAAGATGATTACAAAAAAGTGCACTGGTTTATTCAGACGTAAGTTAACATGGAAGTCAGATTTAAGCACTACAGTCTGTTCCATTAATAGATTCACGAGTGCTCGTCAAAATAAATGTATGAACTATAGCTGGGGAAAGCAGCGTCAGAGCACCCAGAATGACTCATCTGGTGGTGACACCAGGCTCCATACACATTCACTGCTTTTAGCCGTCTCTCTCCTGCATGTCCAACAACCGATGTGTAAAAGCACCTACTCAAACAGCAGTTCAAGAAGAGTTTTCATTAAACATTTATAACCAGCTGCTACACAAAACCCTGCTCTTCCCAGGGGCATGGTGCTGAGGCACTCAGAATGCAGCTTTACCTCACAGGCTTAACTCTGCTCCTTAACAGGATTAAAGGCGGTAGTTTTAACAGCTCATTGACACAAAAACTATTTAGTGATCTTCCTAAAAGAGGCATCTGCGGCAAACAGAAAAAAAACCAAGGAAATTAAATCTTTGATATCTGACTGAGTGGTTCACTAATGTGCAAGAAGGCCCACTGCATATTAAAGTCAAACATGATCTAATCTGATTCTCTATTTTGAACCAATTAAAAAAAAATGCATTTCACAGAGACAGTTGAATTGCTAGAAGAAGTCTAAGCACCTCTTAGACAAGATTTCCCTATAATAAACAAAATAACGAAATCTTTTCATGCAGGAGTGAGAATGTGTGCGTGAGATTAAGACAGAAAGAGAGAAAGAGAGAGAGAGAGAGAGAGAGAGAGAGAGAGAGAGAGAGAGAGAGAGAGAGAGAGAGAATGAGAGCAGAACAGAGCTGGCACACTGTCACTCTTCAGACTATTCCTAGCAAAGCCATGCAGTGAAGCTTTCTCGGCTGCGCCTGAAGCCCATCCTCCACAGGCAAGGCTAAGCAGAAACTAAGATGCATCCTAACCAGCATCCAAAAAATGATCTCCCTATAAATTCTTTGTAGTTGCTCTTTTAGAGAAGAAACAATAACATGTAATAGTTTGCAAGCTTCACTGTTTTTTCTTTGATCCTGATGAGCTATAAGCGAACTGGAAATAACAGTGCAGCTCCATTTAGCAGCCAGGACTATTTTTTTAAAAGCAGTTTTTTTTTTGGTTTCGCTCATTACAACAAAAACCTTCTACTTCTTGTGTGCTGCAGAAATCACCTCCAGGCACCAGTGGGGGTTATAGACCATATGGAACATAAGAAGCATATGGACTATAATTTTATCCTCTTCACCAGATGAGTCATCAATACTGAGACTGGGGGGGAGAGCGTGAGTTTCAAATTCCATGAAAGGTTCATTCGAGGGCCTCTGCCTAAACACTCATCTGTTCAGAGTGACTGGGATAACTTAATGTCTATGTACCTGCACAAACGCATGTGTGCACACAGACATGCCTGTGAACACAAGAACTGTAGTACTCACAAACACTGATCTCTTATTGTCTTTGAGTAATGTTCTTCCGCTCTTGACGCTCTTGACGTGAGCCACTCAAAACACCTCAAACGACTCATTGCAGCATGGGTGTGTGTCAAACGTACGTGTGGCAGTTTTGCCTGGTTACACGCACAATTTTACATTTCAGCTTTGTTCTAACTTGCTGTTCGTGATGAAATCACAGGCTTGGTATCACACACGGTCAGAATGGCACCAGTTAGCACCAATAGTCGCAGAACTTTTTTGATAACTTCATAGTCAGTCACGTCTGAGGAAGCGTTTCCATTAGACGAGACTATTTATGAAGTTGAATTAATGCTATACGTACACCTAAATTGAACTAAACCTTGTTTAAATAAAAGTCAGATGTCCTCAAAAGTTAAAACTGTCATATATTTCAATACTTCTCTCAAAAACTTCTCTCAAAAAGATCTAATACTGCTGCACACACGAAAAATGCACAAAAAATAGGCTGGACAAGTAAAAAACTGACCTTGCAGGATTAAAGTGTTTAGGTGGTCAAACACAGGACAAAAAGCAGTGGGCCTGCTTTGCTCATGCTAACAAACATATCTGCAGACTAGGCAAAGTTTAGAAAAGCCTACTGTATTAGTTCAGACAAAATAGGATTCCCCTGGAGGGTAAGGTCTAGATCATGCATTCTATAGGATGCCCATTTTACAATTTGTGCTGTTCAACCCGTCTTTTCAGAGCCATGTGCTCAAATTGTTATGGATATAACTCTCCTCTGGAATGGCCTGTTCACTATGCAGTGCTGTCTCTTGCTCTTTAATGGTGCATAGCTCTGCACTCAGAAGCACTTCTACCTCAGCGAAAGTAATTTTATCTCAGTAATTTCAGACTGAACCCCTTTCTTTTACAATCAAATCTATTTTTTATTTTTGTTTTTTGCTCTTATGTGCCAGGAGCTTTTTCTGGTACAATGCCACACACTTCAGACATCTCCAAACATCAGTGATTCACCTACTCAGGCCTCCTCCTGGCTTTCCAGTCTGCCTTCATCTCTATATTAATCGCTTTCAGTATGTACATTAAGCCGGGCTCGTATAGCTAATTGTTGAGCTATGAATAGAAATGTTCTTTGCCCTGGTGGAGTGCAAGGCCAGAAATCAGCTTTAACTTCACTGCAGACATTGTCCAACGCTTTCTTTCTTCAACCCATTTCAAGGCCTTTACCTTTCCTCTCCTTTTGTACCCAATGTCAAGGGTATATATTCACACAATCATGCACTCGGAGAGCTCACCTTGTGTAACACTCAGAAGTTCTAAGGACCCTTTGTGTCCTCACACCCCACTTAGCTCAGGTGCTTCTCCCAATAGAACTCACTAGAGAAAAGTCAAGGATGAGTATTTTTCTTGCAGAGAGATTGACGCAATCTGAGCATGTACAAGAAAATGGAGGCATTCAGGCTTCTCCATGCATGAATAACGATGCTGTGTGTAAAGATAGATCGCAAAATCATGCTGAACAACACCGAGCGAGAATACTGCACAGACCAAATGTTTCGCTGTCATGATTATTTCACCTCTGCTTTCAGATTATTCCTGAGTCACATTCACCTCCTATTGGGGAACTTCTTGGTAATGACTAGTGCACACTTGCATGAAGCCCCTGCTGATGTTTGTTTTTCTCTGCGTGTGACTGATTTCCATCAAGTGACAGATACATGCGTGTACATATTAATTATTCCTCCACCAACTGATGACACCAATTGGGTTTGAGTGTAACAGATACCTGCCATAGATTGCAATTGAGAGACATGATACTTATGAGTCCTGCTGGTATGCAGGTATTACTGTCTTGACTTCAAAACGACAAAGAAAACAGAACTGTGGAAAAGATCCTGAGTACAGAGTACACTACAGGAATTAAATATTGTGTTTTTTAATAACTGGATGCTGGTATACCAGATTAATTTTTACTAAGTATATTAGTGTTGGAGCTTTAATGCTTACAGCCAGTGTGGTTCATGATTACTGAGTTACAAGGTGGAGTGAAATAAACCAAAATCACACATTTTTTAAAAACAGTGGGACTATTTTTGGACAGGAAAATAATGTAAATGCAAAGCATTTCATGTGAAACTGAAGCTTTTCACTAGTCTTCATCCTCTAAACTAGAGTCTAAAGTTACAATGCTGTACAATTCATTTCGGATTAAAACTTTGCGTCTAAAAGTGAAAGTGTTCTGAATATTATATCGTTTTTACAGTGGATATAAAAGTCTACACATGCGACACTTGTAAAATTCCACATTTCATGTCATAACAACCAATAAAATTCAAGTGAAGTTCTTAGAGGAAAAATTATAATTACCTTGCTGCATGTATTTTGCACTAGCTGCATAAGTTTTAACTAATATTTTGTTGAAGCATCTTTTTCTTTAATACAACACTCAGTCTCCTCCATCTTCATTTGCGAAAAATACAAAAAAGTAGGTCCTCTTCTAAAGCCAAACATTTGTTGATAGTGAGCTCTTGTACATGTTTTGTGGGTTCCTTGTGAATCTTGTCAGCAAGAACCTGGCAAGAAGGTTCCTGCAGAAGGAGCTGATTTTTATTTTATTATTTTTTTAAAATAACTTACCTGAATATTCAAATATTCATTTTAATTTTTTACATGAATTTTGTTGGACGATATCATATATCCAATCACATATCTGCTCATTTATCTGTTGTAATTATTGTACAAACTATATTGTCTGTAAAACATTTCCAATACTGCCAACATTTCCCATATTTAGGTGTGAAAAACCCCAGTCCCCAGCTGAGTTTA
Source organism: Silurus asotus (assembly GCA_024362625.1). Classification (NCBI taxonomy): domain Eukaryota; kingdom Metazoa; phylum Chordata; class Actinopteri; order Siluriformes; family Siluridae; genus Silurus; species Silurus asotus. The sequence continues at coordinate 2,876,865 of MU537915.1, read as the reverse complement.
CATTGGCGTGGCTGAAGCATTAAATATGACTATGACGAGCACCTGCAAGAAGTAAACATTCTGTAGTTGTCTTCTTTCCTCTGTTTCTTCTTCTCCTTTAGGGCATAACTGCACCACAAAAGCCAAGCACTCTAAACTTTTCACATTTTGTATATTTTCACTCTGTTTGAGAGAGTTTGTACATGTCTCAGTCTCTCTGTGCCTCACAAATAAAAGGCAGTCCTGCTCACATGTCCAAGAACATGACATCAGCAAGCACCAAGCACACACATATACAAATTCACATATGTATTAAAACACCTAGGGCTTTCATGCTGCAGCTTCCCATGTTTCCAGTTAAGTCTGTGACACATCACGCAGCGCTGAAATCACCTTGATGCTGATACTGTTTGGGATTATAGATCCTCATATGTTTATTGGTGCAGGCTTAAGCTACTTGAAAGGAATGTCACTTTGCACAAAGTGCCTTTCACAGCCAAGTTACCAGCGCAGACTAAGATCAGGAATCAGGAATCGCAGAAAAACATTACATTTAGCCCTGGTACTTGTGATGACAAAGCCCCAGATCAATATAATGTCTTGAGGGCAGACTGGCAGTTTATTGGTTGTCCAAAAGCACTGCAGGGACGTGACATTTTCACTGATGACACTCTCATCTTCACTGATGCTGCTCGTTCATGTTTTCTGTCTTTCTTTAAACAGACTCTTAGGCTTTCCATTCCTTCTCTTCAGTGTAGCTCATTTAAAGCTAAATGAAATGTTGCTTCCTAATTTGTATATCTGCTAATGTGTCAACACTGTTACAAGATAGTACAAGATACTGTAGCTAAACTTCCCAACATATCATATAGGATGAAGGTTCAAAACACTCACTCTCTAGTTTACAATATAAAAATAAAGAGAATCTCACAAGTGTCAATAATCTGCATAATTGCTCCAGTTTAATAACAGCTCTAAATAATAAAACCTGCAGTTTTACAGAAAACGGAGAGCGTCAAAAGGAGACGGATGATCCGCTGTGGCGACCCCTAATGGGAGCAGCCGAAAGAAGAAGAAGAAGCATTTGTAGAGACTTGTAGATACTTCAATCGTCCACCACATTCCCATGAATGTCCAGTACATTCCCATGTTAATGAATTTGGCCTTTGGGTTTTTCCCATGAACTTCATATCAGACAAACCACTTGACAGAAAGAAATGTCTGCTCCTGTGACTTTGTCATTAATGCAATGTTCTAAATCAAACTACAACATGGAAGAAAAAAAATCAGCTGACTATGATCATATATGAAAACATCATTAAACAAATACCTGACTTGTTATACAAGACAAATGTTTAAACTCTGTGGTCCTAGGGACTCTCTCATTCTGATCATTTTGTTGTTCTGTCTGCTTTTGTGTGCTGATGTTCTCTCTCTCTCTCTCTCTCTCTCTCTCTCTCTCTCTCTCTCTCTTTCTGTCTCTGCCCTGAATGGCTCTGCGTCCTGCCAGTCACTGTGTAGCTAGGCATTTTCACCTAAAGCATGCTATGTTTAAACTACAGTCTCCTGTGGAGGTACAGGAACAACAAGGACAATTCTTTTGTTTAGGCTATAGGAAAAAGATACTCTGCATTGTGAGCAAAAAGAGCAATACTAGACTTCCAGCGTTTATTTCCTGATATTCACATCTGTGTTAAACAAATTGAGTGTATCTGAGCATATACTGTATATATAATCAAGAATGAGGACAGATTTTTTGTCAGGTATAAACTGACACCACTAACACATTGTTGACAGTGGCACTTTTTTTTTATTATTATTAAACAAGCGAGGCATTTTAATTGCACATTAATAAAATACATGGCTACCCAAAATATAGCCATTCAATGTACCCTATTGTTATTAAGAGTATCTGAAGCTTGTGTTCAAAGTAACGCCTGCCAGCTATTTGGCTAATGCTGTGTTTTGTCTGACTTAACTCAACTGAACTCGCTGTTCTTGACTTGTTGCACTTGAACAGTTTGAATATGTATATATTTTCTGCAGTCTATGTTTTACAAACTATGTATGATATCGCATCACAGCCAATTCTAAACGTTTCTTAGCTAATTTTGCGTCCTATTCCTGTTTGCATTGTCCATGATTAAGTCATTTCTCCATTCTTTTCTCTGAATTTGCCTCTTTTTTTGAATTACCTGGTGGTAGCATAGCATAAACTCCTTAACCAGCCTACCAAAAACAAGGTAAATGCCTGACTAGGCTAAATATTAATGATCATCACAGCTTGAAAGGAATCACAGCCAACATAATGCGAGAAAACCTGGTGAGTTAGTTAGATAGTAGTATTGTTATACATGCACGAGTTTAAGAATTCCTGGGAATGAACACATCAGTGATTATCCATTTCTGAGAAACTGTCTAAGGTGGACCAACATGTTTGCATGCCCTTAAGAAACTCATCAAGCTCCTGGATGACATTTAGCTTTGTGCAGTGGACTAAAAGCTAAAGAATAATAAAGACCCAAAGTTCAGACATCTTCTTGTCCCTTGTACTTGGGTTAGTGATCTGTCCACTGAAGATACCAGTCGAGACTTCCACTTTCTTAGCTAACCTAAATCTTATACCTGGATATCTGCAACACTTTAATCAATAAGAAAAAGGTGCTCTTCACAACTAATGTTCTGAAAAGTTCTTCATTAAATTGCCTGCATACCACTATTCGATTAGCAAGGTTTCTACCAAAGTACTGTTGCTAAGGTTGAACAATACACAGATAAACAGTACTCACTGATCTATAAACGCAAAGTAAATTGTGCGCAATATTTGGACAGTTCAACAAATAGAGAATCCATCAAGCCCCCAAGCAAGATCAAGAAAATTGCTCACAAACCTTAAGGTTACAAAGCTTTGGTGAAACTATTCCTCTCTATCATTCACACATATCACAGACATCTAGGCACATATAAGGTCATACTTACAGATTGTCTTGTATGTCTTGCTCGGTTTGAATTTCGGCTTCAACCTCTGGATCTGCAGTACAGTGAGACACCACCTGAGGCTTCAGTGGCTGTGTGTGTTCTTTTTCCGCACCGGGTTCTGCATCTTTCTTTACTGTATGCTGTGTGTCCTCCTCACCGGTCTGAGCTCGAGTGAATAGAAACAGGCTGCCCAAGCGCCGGAAGAAGCCATCTACAGGGGGCAGCGGAGAGCAGGGCTCAGTTACAGGGGGGGTGATGTTAGGAGGGTCGCTCTCCACATCTCCCTGAACACTGTCCTCGTGATCACACACACCGTCTTCCTCCAGTGTCCAGACCGGCTCCGAGTGCTCCAGTGTCTTGATGCAGAGAGAGAAATGGTGAGAGAGAGAAAGAGGAGAACAGACACATTAGATTTCCTGGTTGCAGCATTCAGGCAGAAGCGTGAATAGCGGTGATCGCTAAAAGTACCTCATTGGCTCTCTCTGCCTGCACTGTTCCAGCCTCCACTGCTTCTATAATGCTAATGGAACTGAGACAGCAGCATGTTCGCCCTCCCCCAACACTCCTTCCCCTCACCCCACCAGTCCTGCCCACTGCAATGTTAACTCTTTCTGTGCCATACAGTAGAGAAGATGTTAGAATAAGGTTGGCATAACTGTTAATAAATTAGTTACATTGTGAAAGATTATTTTAATAAACTATTTTTCAGGAAGAACAATCAACATTGGTGTCAATGGTTTCTGCTGCAAATAACTTGTAAAAAGAGGTTCAGTAGTTTGTATTATTATGACCACTACCTCTATTTCACATCCTAACTAACAAAGCCACATGATATACAAATATAGGCCCAATTATTTTATCACTGTATGCTAAATATAAATTAGCATACGGTGAATTCAAAAGGTTTTAAACCTGCCTTGAAAATTGCAGGGTTTTTGTGATATAAATTTATAATGAAAGATGAATCAATGGCCAGAGTTTCTATAATTTAGATCTTTAATTTAATATACAAACCAATTTAATACCAGTGAAAACTAAATAGAAACATATAAGGGGGGAGACAAAAAAAATATTTACAATAACCTAAGACTTGCTCAGCCTTTTCAATTAGATTTCGGTTTAAAGCCCATGCACGACTCTATCCTAGGCATAACATCTTCAAAACATCCAATATAGGATTAAGAGCTGGGCTCTGACTCATCTTCTTCTCAGGCTTTTCCTTTGCTGACTTGGATTTGTGCTTTGGGGTGTTATCATGCTTGAAGGTATCAGACTAACATTCTAACAGGTTTTGTTTTGAAATAAATTGGTATTCTGGGCTTCTGGTCCATCAGAGATGGACTTAAACTCTGAGTTCCAGCCACCCACTTGGACACCTACATTCAAATACTGTTCATAGACTTCAGTTGAGCATTCAACACCATAATTCCTAAGCATATGCTTGGGAAGCTGAGCCTGTTGGACCTCCCTTTGCTAATGGATCTTGAAATTGTTGACAGTTAAACCTCAGTCAGTCTGAATTGGAAACAGCACCACCAGCTTGAACAACCTGAGCATTAAGGCTATGTGCTCAGTCCCATGGAGTTCACTCTGATGACTTACAACTATTCAGCAATGCACAGCTCCAACCACAAAGGTTCACCAATGTCTTGACCCTGGTGAGTCAAGAATCAGCAAAAACGATAAGTCAGCATACAGTGAGGAAGTGTAGAGGTTAACAAACTTGTGTAAAGCCTGAAACCTATCTCCGTGTGTGGAACACCAAAATCCTGGCAAAGAGCTATAACTGGTCCCTTAACCTCAGCTCCATAATGAACAAAACCCAGTAGCACCTTTCCTTCCTGAGAAAGCTGAGGAAGGCCCCACCTTAACACCAATCCTCACCACATTCTAAAGAGGATCTATCAAAAGCATCTAAAGCAGCTGCCTTACTGCCTGGCTTGGATCTCACCGTCTTGGTATGGACAGCAGAGAAGATCATTAGCGTCTCTCTTTCCTCCATCATGGACATTTACACTACACACTGCCTCCAAAAAGCCATCAGCATGTGGAGAGCAAGATACACCCCTCACACACAGGTCTGTACCATCCTGCCATCTGGAAAAATTGTACCGAAGCATTTGGGCCCTCACGTTTATACTGTGTAGCATTTTCCTCCCACGAGCCACATGCGCCCACATGCATGCGCATGCACACACATCCACAGGCAGGTGGTCATAATGTTATGACTGACTTGTGTGTTTGCACTAACTTTATTTTTACTCTACTGGTTAGTATTACACTGTCACTGTTTATTGTTTCAATGTGTTGTGTCGTTTGCACACATTTGCAAACAAATGGCAAATTAAAGCCTTTTGTCTTGGCTTGACCATGCTTCACTGTGGGGACAGCGTTCTTTGGGTGATAAGCTGTCTCATTTTAGCGCCAACATTATAATTAAGAACTGTATAATTAAGAAAAAATATATATACCTTGGTCTTATTAGACCCTACAATTTTTTTAACAGGCTTGGATGTTTTTTGTTTGAAAAATGGCTTCCGGGTTTACAACTCTCCCGCAAGGACAAGGAGATCAAAGAAGACAAGAAAATTTGTTCATATGTCGAGAAAACGTTTGGCGGTCAGCCTGAAAAGTTATTATCTTGTACTTTTGTTTCATTTGGAGCAATTTCCTGTTCTCCTCATGTCACAGTCTTCCATGGTACATCTATTGTATTGGAAATTATTTTGTGATCCTCTCCTGATCGATACCTTTCAACAAAAAAAACCTTTGCATGCTTTGTAAGCTTTAGTAGTCGGAAGAAACTAGAAAAAAAAGTCAAAGACATTCTACAGAAACAGCTGTATTATTTAGGGTTTAACAGAATCACAACTAGCAGGTGCAGGATAATTACTTTGGATCATGGGTTATGAATGTGGTTGGAATACTATGAACAAGATCCATCAGAGTGCACTTGTGTTCCTAAAATGTTTCTTTTTGTTCACGTCCTTAATCAGGGGTGTAAAAGATTCTCTACATCCACTGTAAATAAAGTATTTCTGTACAAGGAAATAATTTATTATTTTTATACAGTTCTAAAGAAAATCTGCATGCCAAGAGAATGTAAAATTGTTCTTAAACCTGCTTGATTTCATGCTAGGACATGTCCCTGGAGAATTCCACCAAAGTCTAAAACTCTTTCCAATTCACTGAGATTTGAAGCTTACCATATTTTAGGCACCTTAGGCAGCTGCTTCCCTGTGAGTGCACAGACTAGAGGTACAATAGATTGCCTGGTTCCTTTACAAAACAGTCAGTAACAATCTGAAACAGTAATATGAGGTCATGTAAAAAAGCCCACATACAAAAAGAACAAAAACAAGCACATTTTTTCAATCCTTACATGAACAACAACTGCTACTTCATGTATAAACTGTGTCCCTCCTCCATTTTGCCTTTCCCTTATTTCCACATCGAGAGTGGCAGGAAACTTGTCAGGAAGCTGAAGAGGAAGGAGTGTGTGTTTTGGAGTAGCCGGAGGTCTGAGGAGCACATTCACAGGCTGTTTGTACTGCTTACGCAACACCCTTGGTGGAAAAGCAGACACAGGCTTAACTTTGGCTGATGCTGGCCCACTTACCAAGCTGTCTGTACAGGGAGGAACAATGTTTAAAATAACTACAAAATCCAAGTACAAGACCTTGATATCACTGCCTGCTGTGGTGACACTCTGAGGTGATGATCGTAGCATTATCACAGTATTGTCACAGAACTACTGCTGAGCTGTTCAGGCCCTTAGCCGCCAGCTGCTAAGGATTATATCCTGTCTCAAGTGGGAGTCATTTTGGAAAAGGGTGTAAAATCCTCACCAAGTTAATCATCTTAAAAAAAAAAAAGTCAAAACGGGGAAGAAAGGGAGAAGATTTATAGCTAGATGTGGTTTATGATTTACTACTAACTGCTAATGTTTATTTGAAGTGCATGAAAAGGTCTACACAGCTGCTAGTGATCAGGACTAAACAGTGATCTGTGAAATCTAGAGTTTGAGTGAAGATTTAAATTGCAACTCGGCTTTGTAGCAATTTTGCAGGTTGAAAAGTATGCGAATTACCACGAAAGCACGCTAAGTGCCCCTTATACAGCTTTTCTACAGAAAATCCTCTCCAGTTGTTGGGTTTCTTTCATCTCGATCCCTACCGAACCACATTCATAAACACAAACACTACTAAGCGATTACTGAGATATTAACATACTTCAAAAACATTTGCTTGACAGACACGTTGTTAGAATTGTACAAAGCTCCAAATATTTTACAAATGATGGAAGTGCAGATAGTAGCCATGGATGCAAAGGAGTTTATTTACATAAGAGATACTTTATTCTAACAAACGAATTGTTTAACCCACAAACACACCCGCAAGCAAAAGGAACTTATGCTGAGCTTTAAAGTGGCCACAGAACTATTTACGTAATCATGCTTATACAAATGTAAAACACGTGAAAACTTAAACCAAATCAAACTAGTGCTGCAAAAGAGATTAAAACCACCAAACAAATTAAGTCCCAGGTATTTGTCTCTTGTAAGCCTTTAGATGGAAAGGAGAAGAAAGGGCCAACAAACCATTTCAGCAGGACAATGCTCCAGTGTACAAAATGAGGTCCATGACATGGTTTGCCAAGGTTTGAGTGGAAGAACTCAAGTTTTCTGCACAGCCCTGACACAACCCCACTGAGCACCTTTGGAATGAACGGGAACGCTGACTACATGCCAGGCCTCCTTAGCAGACATCAGTGCCTGAACTCACTAATGCTTTTGGGCTAAATAGCAAATCTGCAGCCACACTCACAAGTCTGGTGGAAAGCCTTCTGAGAACAATGGAGGCTGTTATAGCAGGAAACTTTTCTGACTGTCTACATATTTCGGATCATATAGCATGCGATATAACATAATAAAATAGAATCTAATATACAAGAGGTAGTAGCATACAGGGCACTGAGTTTGCAAATGAGAACTGCCTCAAAGCAAGCTTACATAACATTTGTCTAAAGTCCTTCTCATTTAGCCAGCATGAATTCGGAGGATAAAAAAAAATTATGCCAAAATATGATTCCGATGCAACATTTGAAAAAAAATGTTTTGCTTCTGAAATATATTTTATGAAGGGAGTGGGTTTTAGAAGAAGGCCTTCCATCTATATCTTTGACCAATTTTGTAGTGGGTGGTGCTCCGAAAGTTAACCACACCCACCCAAATAACAGTGTTAAATAAGAAACTGAGCAGCAGGGAAACTGTATTACGGTAAACTATTGTACGAGCAACTAATAGTATGAGCAAACAAAGATACGAGCGACCTTGCTCGAAAAATTTTACCCTATTTTGCAAGCAAATTTCAAAGGCACGAGAAAACCCACGCTGCCGTTTCCCCGCTTTCGGCCGAGGGTAGCATCAGTCGCTTAGTTCATCTCGGTTGCTCGGTCGCTCTCGTTGTTCAGTGCAGCACAAACGTAACATTTTTTAGTGTTATTTATTGAAAAATGCCTTCCAAGAAAATCAGTGATGGTGCTAGGAAAATGAAAGTAAATAGAATTACCAGTGAAACCAAGAAGGAAATAGTCGAAAAGTACGAGCGTGGTGTGCGTCTCACACTCGCAATTAACCACTACCATATGGGTAAGTGTTAAAATATGTTTACCGTACGGTAATTCTTATGGGGAATCCAGTTCGAAAATACGAGCCTAATGGAACTATGAGCAATATTCACGAACGAATTATAACCGTCCAATGAGGTTTTACTTTATAGCAATTAAAAAGTGGATAAAAAACATTTAATTGTGAATTCAATTCAACACATCTTAATTCAATCCAGTTGAATAGCAAAATGTATTGCATATAAAAGGCCCATAATACACTACTTCACTACATTTTTAGATTATCCAGAATTGACACTGTAGCATCCTCTCTTCAGACAACAGTGTGAGTACAACAAGAACAAACAGTCTGACCAGTTGCTAGAGTTTTAGGAAAGAAATGATGCCCCATTTCTAATACAGGATTCTAGCTGTTTAACAGTCTTAGGTTTTTTTTGTCGTAGTTTTCATTTCATGATGCGCTAAAATATTTTAATTTGATTTTCACCTGTGGAAGTGATCTCGTGTTCAGATGATGTTTTGGTGTAAGTGGTGAGTCTGCTTCACTGGACTGGCTGAGAGCACCGTCGTCCTCAAGTTCCTCCCTGCAAAGGAAAGGAAGAAGTACAGCAATCAGAAACATACAAACACTAACCTGCCCTGCCCTGGAATTACAGTGTTAGTGTAGCTTACAAAGGGAACAGCAGAATCTTTATATCAGCTGTATATTTACTGTGTAATTACTCATCATGATAAAAAATATTCAATCCATTATTTAGCCCTGTTTACTTCTAGAGCACTTTAGTCCAAAGGTTACTGATTGATTTTACTTCTGATTGTGTCACCAGACTAAAATCATTGTTTTAAAGAGAGGGGCAGGGCTACCACTTAGTAGAAAGTTTGTTTCTTCAAATAGAGTGACAATCATATATACCCAGTACAGCAGTCTTTGGCAAAGGGTTTAGTAAATCATCTCTAATGATTTATATCTTGTACTTAGTTAGGATTTTGACACTATGTATTAAAGAATCATGTTCATATCACTTGTCACGGTACACAAAACCAAGCACCAGGGATGAATAAGTTTCAGTCAGATATGCTGAAGGCACTTTGGTAGTACGACTTACATGCGTTTATGATGGGAACTGGAATATAGTGGTCTAATGAGGACTGGCAGACAGCAGTTTTTGTTTTTTGTTTTTTCTCACAAATGAACTACAGGAGTAGAGAGTATATGGATCAATACTTTGAGAAAAAATGCCTAAAAAAATGCAAGAAGAGCTGTTTTTTAGCCAAAAGAGGTTATGGTGTGTGTCAGACACTAAGGGTGAGCTAAATCTGGCATGTTTTACTAAAAAACAAATGCTGGACTGACCCACCACCTTGAGGTGCTGGAGGACTGTACCTAATAGACTATGGAATGTCTGGGAAGCCACGAGAAAAAGTTAGAATTGTGACTGGGGATAGCGAAGTCTGTACAATTGCCACTAGAACTTAGACCAAGAGAAAGAAAAAAACCCTGATAATTAAAGAATGAATAATAAAGAAACAAACAAATAAAAGTATGCATGAATAAATAAATGAATTCATTAGTGCATTCATTAATTGCAGAAAATCCGTAATTGTGCAAGTGGTCATTGTGTTGAGAGAAACTTTAATACACAGAACACGTGATAAAAATGTAAACAATTAAAAAATGCATTTATCGATCTAACTACCGTATTTTTCGTATTTTTAGATCGATTTTTTGGACTATAAAGCGCACCCATATATAAGCCGCACCCACTGAATTTTACAAATATTTTTATTTTTAACATAAATAAGCCGCACCTGTCTACACTAATGTACTTTACACAGGCTTTAACGAAAGACACGTTACACACGGTGTAACGGGTGAAATATGTAGTGCTTCCTTTAGAAGCATAGCGGTATTTTGGGAATAGCATGCCAGAAGCAAGCTCTCCCTTCACCCTGACTCAACGCGTTACAACAGCTTGTATCTAAACAGTAGCCGACCAAGAAAGTCATTGTTCACTGTCTTCCTCCTTTTTTTCACAAATATTTCTTTCTGGAGTTTATCTTTTGGCATCGTCGTGCGTTTAAAAATCCCAATGGAAGTTTTTTTTCCCGATGCCATGCAGCTCAGAACACAGGTGAGGTGCGTTTTTTCGTTTCCGTTCGGAAATTTCATTGGTCTAATGTTATGGGATTCAGTTTTTTGGTTTGAAGTTTGTGGAACCGGGAAAAACCCAGGAAAAATCCATTAATTAGCCTCTTCGTTGTTTAAGCCGCGGGGGTTCAAAACATGGGGAAAAAAGTAGTGGCTTATAGTCCGAAAAATACGGTAGCCAGCATGTGCTAGGGAAAAAAATGATGTGCACTTTCATGTTATGTAAGGAACAGCAACTTGTGCGCCTTGTGAGTGTGAAATACTGAAAGACAGGGAGAAGTTGCTGAAGAGGAAATGAGGATTTAAAAAAAAAAAAAATTACACTGAGTTCCCCATTGCTTTCCTGTACAACCTCCAAGATTTGAAGAACCAAAATTCCAAAAACCAAATCTCTCTCAGACATACAGACAATTCATGTTTCTTGTATTTGCTCAACTTATTTGAAGTTGCTGCAAATCACAGGGTTTTTCTTACCATCGAGAAATAAGATATGACCTGTAGCATGATCCTAAACATAACCATTTGCCACTAAACATGACATATACAGCCAACTAACATTATGCTGTGTATTTATAGTGTATTCACTGTGGGTTTGGACAAATACCTCAACTGATCATCATCTGCATGTGTCCCAGATCATGTATGTGTTTATGAAGGTAGTGTTTTTTTTCTGCGTCTTTCAACTTATGACTCTTACATCAATTACTACTGACTTGTTTAGCAGCTGCATGCTTGGATGGTTAAAAGGTCAGTTTAGATCAAATCATCAAAGTGAAGAAATGCATGTCATGTCAAATCCGAGCTGAATTGTTCAGTGGGTGTCAGGTTCCTTGCACAATCTTCACGCAGGAATGAGTGTGAAAGGATGCAACTCAAGCAGTGACAATGCTGAATGACCCACCCTTCAGTGCTGAGCCACAATATAGAATTACTCAGCAGACAGAGCACTTTCCCCATCTCATGTACCTGCTGTAGCCCCCCAAAACACTTCCACTCACATCTCATGGTTCCAAAGTTGTTCATGTTTAGTAAGTCGACCAGGTAAAGTACTTATTACAAATGATGCAGGACGAGGCAATAGAAGTCAAGGAATGAGAAGACAGTACTCAGACATGTAAACTAAACCGTGCACAGTAACACATACACGCACGCGCGCATGCACGTTGTAGTGTTGTCAAACAAACAAATCCAATTAAAACCGCTATTTCATTAGTTTTTAATGCCTACTCCATCTTACCGGTTGTCACACTCCGGTTCTGCCTTGTCTTGCTCTTGTGACTTATTCTTCGAGAACAGCTTCAAGAAGTTCCTCGAGAAGTCTTCATGCCACGACCGCTGCCTTTTCAACCCGTCCATTGCTAGACGAACAAACCCACGACACGCGTGTATAATAAATATTGGGGGAAATTAAAAAAAGAAAACAACCAATAAAACTACTTTCAAACTTCCGTTACATGGTCAAGCTTACAGGCGTGTACACCGCGCTGGACTCACTCGCGGCGTGGTGTGTGTGTGTGTGTGTGTGTGTGCGCGCGAGTGCGCGCGCGTCCAGACCGAGGCTGCGTCCTGAAGCGCATACTAGAGCACTACATATTGAAGCAGTACTGTACCTATCCCCCATACCTTCTATATCTAGACATCCTATTTAGTAAGGTAGTATGCGCTTCAGGACGCAGCCCTAGACTTTTAGAGGAAGTGAGGGAGGAGTCAGCTTCAGAGTAACTCCTTTAATGATTTTCAATGAGGTTATGAAATGTTTTTCATTGTTTGTTGCTATGCTTTATAATAGCCTTATTAAACTACTAATACTGGAAAAACTAGATTAAAACGTACTACTACTATTACTACTGCTACAACTATAACTATTACTACTGATACTATTACTACTATTACTACTGCTACAACTATTACTACTACTACTACTACTATTACTATTAATACTATTACTACTACTACTACTACTATTACTATTAATACTATTACTACTACTACTATTACTATTAATACTATTACTACTACTACTATTACTATTAATACTATGACTACTGCTACAACTATAACTTTTACTACTACTACTACTATTACTACTTTTACTATTACTACTGCTACAACTATAACTATTACTACTACTAGTATTACTACTATTACTACTACTACTATTACTACTTTTACTACTATTATTACTACTTTTACTATTACTACTGCTACAACTATAACTATTACTGCTATTACTATTACTACTGCTACAACTATAACTATTACTACTACTAGTATTACTACTATTACTACTACTACTACTATTACTATTGCTACTGCTACAACTATACCCTTTACTACTACTAGTATTACTACTATTACTATTGCTACTACTATTAGTACTATTTATACTATTACTACTAGTAGTAGTACTATTTATACTATTACTAGTGCTATTTCAACTATTTCTACTACTTGTAGTACTATTTCTACTATAACTACTACTACTACTACTACTGCTACAACTATTACTATTATTACTACTACTATTACTACTACTACTACTACTACTACTATTTCTTCTACTACTACTAGTACTATTACTACAACAGATCCTATTACTACTGCTATTAATACCATTGCCACTAGTTCCTTTTTTAAATTTCTACTACTGTTATTACTACTGCTATTACTACTACCGCTGTTATCACTACTATTAATACTATTGCTCCTAGTACTATTTCTACTACTACTACTGATATTACTACTACTATTAATACTATTTGTACTATTACTATCAATTATTTTGCTACTACTACTACTACTATTGCTACTACTGCTAACACTATTAGTTTCAAGTTCAAGTTTCTACTACTATTAATACCATTGCAATTAGTACAATTACTACTATTACTACTACTACTGCTGCTGCTGATATTACTACTGCTGCTGCTACTATTACTTCTACTATTAATACTCTTGCTGCTACTACTATTAACACTACTACCGATACTACTGCTATTATTTCTACTACAACTGCCACTATTACCACTACTTCGATACTACTCTTACTTCTACTACTGCTACTGCTGCCATTACTGTTACTACAACTACTACAATTTCTATTACTTTTAATTCTGCTACCACTACTATTGCTATTACTACTATGGCTACTACTGCAACTATAACTGCTACGTCTACTAAAGCTGCTGCTATTAATACTATTGCTACTATTACTATTACTACTACTACTACTACTACTACCACCCATATTACAACTGATACTACTATTACTACTACCATTAATACTGCTATTAGTTCTCCTACTGTTATTACTATTACAGTCCCCCTACTATTACTACTACTGCTATTATTACTGGTACTGCTATTACTACTAATTTTAACTAAGACTGCTACTACTACTACTTATAATAATAATAATAATAATAATAATATTAATAATAATAATAATAATGAGGAGAAGAAGAAGAAGAAGAAGCAGCAGAAGTAGATTTTTTCATATTTGCGTGAAACTAAAGCATTTTGCAACAAGAACCTTGCTCTCTTGACAGAACCTAAACAGAACAAAACAGCACAAATTTCCTCCTTAACATAACTATTATAGTAACACAGCAGTCAGCAGGACAGACACCTTTTATATATTCTGCTGATGTTGTTATAATAATAATAATAATAATAATAATATTAATAATAATAATAATAATGAGGAGAAGAAGAAGAAGAAGAAGCAGCAGAAGTAGATTTTTTCATATTTGCGTGAAACTACAGCATTTTGCAACAAGAACCTTGCTCTCTTGACAGAACCTAAACAGAACAAAACAGCACAAATTTCCTCCTTAACATAACTATTATAGTAACACAGCAGTCAGCAGGACAGACACCTTTTATATATTCTGCTGATGTTGTTATTATATAATAAAGCAAAGTATTTGCTAAGAGAGTGCTCCTGTAATGTAATTGGAGGCCATTTAGAGGTGAAGAACATTTTACAAGTTATTTAGGGACTTGCTAGCAGCTTCCAACCTCATTCTCATACCTGAGACAGATCAGTTATCAGCTGTTAAGGTATAATGCGTCTCCTCTGCAGTTTGTGGGTCAGATACATTATCTATGATACACTGGCTCCCTCTGCTGTTTACTACTAAAACACTGCATGGACTTTTTAAACGTTATTTTAAAGACTAAGTCAACATCATTATGGAAATGGTACAGTGCTGTGAAAATGGATTTGAATGCATTTGACAGATCTTTTCTTTTTTTTGCGTCTTTTACATTGCCGTTGAGGAGCCCACTCTTCTTCACAGAAGTGTTTTAATTCATCCACACTGTAGGATTTTCAAGCATGAATGGCCTGTTTAAGGTTACAGCATCTCAGAGTAATATTTAAACTGGCAATGTACTTATATACATATATGTATGTATGTAAATACATACATACATGTATGTATGTATGTATGTATATATGTATGTATTTATAGATAGATAGATAGATAGATAGATAGATAGATAGATAGATAGATAGATAGATAGATAGATAGATAGATTTTTATGAATTTTAATAATGTTTTAATGAAGATATGAAAACAAAAACCAAAATCATGTGTATTTTCAACTTTTGATGAAATACAACAAAAAGCAGAAATAGAATGTACAAAATTTACAATAACCTGGTTGCCCACAATTTTATTTCAGGTCAATGAATTGTTAGAAATGTGCTGATAAAAAAACAAATGAATTCCTTAAAGATTAGATGTACCATAAAACACATGAAGTCCATCTTCAAGAAGTGAAGAAAACAAAGGCTAGGATGGTTATTAAAAACAGAATTTTTTTACAGACACAAAAATTTAAAAAGGTGCACAGCAGTTTTCTTTCTTTTTCTTTTTTGCATTATTTATTCTTGCTTTTCTCTTACATTTTGCCCAATGTTCACATAATGCAGCAAAAGCTCAATGGTATTATCTTGTAATGAATGCTATAAAAACAAAATAAGACTGAAGCTTTAAAGTCTAAACTCATCTTTGCACAAATGGCCTTTAATTTGAGTAAATGTGAACTTGTTTAACTAATTACCCCGTAATAGTGCAGGTCACCGGTATGTAAGGGGCTGCGAGTAAGGCGTGAAAGGCTTCAGCTTACTTCAAGTCTTTAAGGCTCTTTCAAAATGGAAAATGGGAGCGTGTAACATTGCACAGAGCCAACACAGATAATAGCTATAATTTTAAACAGACACTTTCTGAAATAAAACATCGTTGTTGATATGTAGAGGAGGGGGAGGGGGGTGGCTTTAATTACAGGAACATTTATCACATTTATTAATACAAAGCTGAAATTGAGAGCTATTCCTGCTTCCCCCACTAACACGCAAAGGAAACAGAACAGTGTAAGTTAATTATCTGTTTATTTTAACCTTAATAAATCTTAATGTGGGGCTTGTTCTCTGTACAGAAGAAGCAAGCACTGTGTTTATGTTATGTTGGGGACATTCATAGGAAGTACGTCTGATTGAAGCAAATGAGTCTGTGCCAATGTTGTCCTTTATCCTTGCTGGTCTTTAGGTCCTGCTTTCTGTCTGAATGTTTCAGTGCAAATTCTTATACTCAACAAGAAAACACATACACACATTCATTTCATATATCCTGTTTATTCACTCTCACCATTTGTTGTGTTAGTTTGAGTGGAATTAATTATCAATGCTTGAGATGGGATACACAGAGCAGGGGTTTATACACAGGGTTTATAAACCAGCAATTCAAATATTATGCAGATTACACAAATTTGTATGATCACATTTATGGATTTTTTTGTTTACAGTTGCATTGTGTAAAAGATTTAACATGTTTTATCAGCCCCTTTTGAGGGCTTTACTTTCAAAAGGTTATAGACACATTAGAATACACTATCAGTTATTTAAATTATATTTATAACAGGTAAAATAATAAAAGTCAATAGTGATCTAAGTTTATATTTTTTTAAGAAAACCTATCACAGATCCCTGAGAGCCATAGGCGTTTATTAAACCAGTAAAGAGAAGCTAGCTCAGTTCCACTATATACAGTATTATACAGAATTGCCACAAATGTATTAAATTAAATTTATATATTTATTTATGTGTGTAAATCTACAAATTGATCTACATATTCCAAATGGTTATATAAAATGGATTTACTGATTTAGATTTAAATATTGATCAAATAAATCAATCATTTTCTATTAAACCACACATGCTAACTTTAATCACACTTTACAGGATTCCAACATTTCCTTATTTCAACATTAAAATTCAAGCATCAAAAAGGAAATAAGAAAGAATATCTTGTAATATAATTTTGAGTCCAAATAAGAGTTATGTGCATACTAAATAGGAGTCATGTGCATACTTTTGCAAATGTGCATACAACAATGAAAAAAAATACAGACATCTGTAGTACAAGGCATATCAGGCCGGAAGCCATATGTCTGCCATCAGTAAGAGCGCAGGGTCCAAGGGCCACCTAACTGAGTAGGAACTATTAGTCCCATGAGAGAGTTGGCCCCAGGATAAAAGAACTGCCGCAATATTATAAATGCAGAACTACATTTTCCAGAGCAAATCTTCCCTCTCTCTGATTACCACTCTTTACGTCTGGATTTCATCAACGGTGAGCCCCAGTGCTCGACTTAAAACACAGCGGTGACAATGAGGAGATTGTTTTTCTTGGGAAATCAATCTGTGTGTGGCACAGCTAATAAAATAACCTTAAATCTCTGGATCCAGATTTTTTAGTTTTTCCTTTTCTCTTTCTCCACTCACCGTGAAAACATTGTGGACTCGTACACTCTCTTTCTACCACTGCAAAGTGAGAAATCATCTTAAAGATCTCAGAGCACCTGATATAGTAAGAAGAGGTTGGTTTAGTGGGAACGCTTCTGGCTGTGCAGGGTTAAGTAAGGCTAATTGTCAAGCTTTACAGTGTGTGTGGGTCACAGAACAAGGACTCACACTGCTTTAGAAACTACATTTCTGCAGGCCAACATGTTAAATGCTTTCCACATGCTACCATGAGGATTGTTTACATACGAGCTCAAGCGCACACGCATAGACACGCACATAGACACACACTAAAATGTCTAATATCATACAGACAAAATCGTTTTCAAGAGAGACATTTTTTTTTACACAGTGCATTTTTACACAGTGACACAGTACATTTACCAGTTTCTAAACTTCTGAGAAGACAAGTTTAGTCTGGCCGTGACAATAAACAACCAAACACACACACACACACACACACACACACACACACACACACACACACACACAAACATATTGGCTTTAATGCACGAGACTGTTTAGTGCAATACAGAGAATCCAAGCTAAGATAAACCAGATATCCTCTTGCATCAAATCTTTAGGGTTGTCCCATCTTCCTACACTTAAATGCACACGTAAAGCCGTGATCTATGTGCAAACGACTACATGCGATACAAATATTATGCTTGGCAAGACAAACCAATGTATACATTTACAATTCCCAAACAGTGCAGCACATTACATACTAAGTATGCAGGAGCAGCATAAGTGAACAAAGCTGGTCATGCAACAAAATAAAAATAAAAGGTTGAATGGTTAAGGTTTAGAGATAGTTTTAAGGAAATGTATTTGCTGGGACATCTGAAAAACATTCAAGCGTTTCATATTTTTAAAAAGAGTTTATTAGTTGTTTATTAAGAACATCTGTATACCTGTGTATTCATGCATTTATCCAGACAATCATGTGGCAGCAGCACCATGCATACAATCATGCAGTTACAGGTTAAGAGATTTAATGTTTGCATCAAACATTAAACTAAATTAATGTTTTAATCTAAATGACCTGAGCCACGGAGTGGTTGCAGGCTCAGGTACATGAGCTGCAGTTCTGAGAGGAGAAACTCCTTGTTGCTGAGAGAGTTGACAGGAAGGCTGTGGTAACTCAAATACCCAGGCTTTGCAAATGCAGTGTGCAGAAAAGCATCTCAGATGAAACCTTTAGGTGGACAGCCAAGAACAGAAATCCAAGGTTACAGTGTTTTTTACAGGCACAGTGTTGGAGAAGATTGGAACAAATACTAAATATGACTAAATACTTCTGATCGCATTAAATCAACAGCCAGATCCTGCAATATTTAAAAAAAGTTTATTATTTTAGGCCTTAAACAAGCATACACTCTCTAATCGCTGTGCTGGTCTACTTTCATATACATTATCCTTTATATCTATAATTATTTAAAAATACTGCTGCTCACCTGGTTTCTAACCTCTCATAGCTCTCTCTCTCTTTGCCATGCTCACACCTCTGGCCTCCAATTGTGGCAAGAAATTGAATTCAAACCCCCTTTTTTTTTCTTGCTTCACAGACATCAAAGAGGTCTGGACCACATCATCTGCATACTCTGGTTCAGCACTACACACCTGCAGTTCTGCTTAGGCTTGTAAACCTTTGAGCAATTAGTCATGTCCTTCTCCGAGCAACATTTAGCAGCTATTGATTGACTTTATCCCTATATTCTATTCATTATATTTAACTTTAATTACCTAATTGCTCAAGCAGCATTTATTATTATTATTATTATTATTATTAGTAGTAGTAGTAGTAGTAGTAGTAGTATTAGTATTATTATTATTATTATTATTATTAATATTATCATTGCACTTAATACATTTTTATTGACAAGACCACTCTAGAACACCACATTAGCATACTCAGGCTCCTTTTCTGCCCCACCCACTGTATCACTATAGCACAAATGAAAGATTTAATGTTTGACAGGTGCAGCTGAGGCATCCTGCGGTTGGATTTGTTTTTCTTCTGTTAATGCAATTAATTACCCAACTGAGGACACATAAGCATGATCAGCCTCTAGGGAGCAGCCACTGGCCACTGCTCGCAAATGCACACTCCACAAATTTGTGCAAACTACTTACGCTCTATGTAATGAGTCCAAATGACCCATTTAAGCGCTCTGAAAACAAATCTGTTTTGCTTGTATGGCTTCACAAACATGTAGCTAGAGTCCTAAGTCCTGAAGCTACAGCACAGTCTGACATACTCTATTAGAGTCTCATTAGCTCATTAGTAGCAGGAGATGGATGGTGACTCTCTAACAGGTTTGTGATTAAGTACCTCAGTGAGATGTGTTTAAAAGCAATAGGCTCCATTTGCAAAAGGATGCAATTAAGTGCCTTTTTAAGGAGATTCCGAGTGACACACTCTTTTTAAACCCAGATAGTAAATACTGCAGTTACATGTATCGCTTCACACACACATACATTTTTACCTATGAAATGTTAATACATTTAATTTGTGCCTGGTAAACATTAGATAAAGACACTAAGAGTCTTGTACAGGCTCCTAAGCAGAACGAGTTGGTTTAGTGAAACTATGCTCATTTTAACTAGCTAAGATCAAATCAGGAAACACCTGAGACACAAGTGTTTGCTGAAATCTATGATGAAGTAATTATCTAATTCGACTTATTATTGACATAAACTCCAACTCTTTTATAGGTATAATTACTTTCTCTTTAGTCAGCTTTTCAGTAACCTTGTGCCAAACTATTTAAAAGCATATGCATATTAGTACATGATGATAAGAAGTTGCAAATGCAAAAGGGAATTTACCATACATGATTCAGTGATGCATGGAAGGTGCTTTTAGTTATTGTTTGTGTGATTGTTTAGAATAAAGTCCAAAACACCCAAAACACATCATTATGTAATATGTTTTCATTCAGTACACCATCAGTTGTTTCTGGAGAACTATAATCAGCTGTTTCTGGATACTATCATCAGATGTTTTAGATTTTTCTAAAGAACCCTCATTAGCTGTTTTAGGGATCTATCATCAGCTGTTTGTAGAGAACCATCATTAGCTGTTTCTGGATACTATCATCAGATGTTTCAGATTTTTCTGAAGAACTGTCATCAGCTGTTTTGGGGATCCATCATCAGCTGTTTCCAGAGAACCATCATCAGCTGTTTCTGGAGAACTATCATCAGATGTTTCAGATTTTTCTGAAGAACTGTCATCAGTTGTTTTGAAGATCCATCGTCAGCTGTTTCGGGGATCCATCATCAGCTGTTTCTGGAGATCCATCATCAGCTGTTTCTGGAGAACCATCAGTTATTTAATCAGTAGTTTACTAGTTCACAAATTAGCATGATCTTTACTCATATTTAATGTTGCTAAATAATGTCTAAAATTTTGAAATAATTTCATTCACTTGACGTTGAGCTCTCCGTCCTACATACTTGCATAGAACAAATTATACAATGAGTAATGCTTTTGTCCAGTTTAATAAAACGAATAAAACACAAAAGTGCATACTTGTTTAGAAGAATAATTAATGACTGGGTGATGTGATGTTGGACAAGACGACACAGAAAACCCTAGATATGTTGTTCTTCTTATACCACATTAGTTTGTGATTGTTTTATGAGCAACATTAAGGCAAATCATTAATAATAAAATCTGTAGTTACATTTTAATGTTGTGGAGACCAGTTATCACTTACACCAGTTGTAGTAGCAGCAGTTCCTTCACCAGCAGTTGCTTCCTTCGTCTCTTGAAGCAAATTAATATGTAGTTTGTTATGGTATTAAAACACAAGAAAGAAAAACATTTTCCTCCATCCTAAAAACAGTTTCAAACCACTGACAATGATGATTTCTTCCAAAAACTTCAAATAAATGTCTCTTTACTTCACCGAATCAAAAATGATTAAAGAATCTTCATTTATAAAAGTTTTAAAAGTTTTTAATTTTTTGTTTTAGATTGCATAATGTTCAACATTTCACACATTACAAGTCCATGTAAATATAAGATGTAAGAATAAACTCATATAAATTTATGATTGGATTTAAGGACAATGCTGTGAAAATGAGCCAACATTCCATCCAGGTTCAGCAGTACAATGGTACTCAATCAGTAAGATTTAAATGAATATACCTTTTGGGTGCAGTTAAAATTCCAAATTATTTCTAATAATTTCTAATTTCTAAATCTAAATAAAATAGTTGTCTGTGGTCTCTAATAAATATAAATCGTTCGTTGATTTTTTTTCATGTCACACCATTAGGGGGCGCAGCTGTGCATACAGGTAAAATGTCAATACAAATAATTTAATCAAAGTTTAAAATCGTGATGATTTTTATAGGTTTTAGGAGACGAAGACTAGTAAGACGTTATTTTTACATATAGATTTGTCCAAGACTGAGACTTTGGAATTGTTTAAGCAACTTGATTTGCAGTCAGATAATGCTTATTACTATTAGGTCTATAGTGCAACCGGTGCATTATTGATAATACTATTATATTTATACACTATTACAACTTTATTAACAGGTATTACAAAAAAAGTGATCATTTTGAAACGTTAAAATCATTTTGAAGAATCTAAATCTTTAATTAGAAGTGTTGTGTTCAAATCATAATTTTTATTTTGCGATAAATATATATTTTCCTTGTACCGTGTGGGTAACAGTCACATGCCTGTGTCTTAGGCAAAATAGTCATCAAACAGAGCAACTAAATGTCTGTGGGTTGTTTGACAACATGCATGATTTTTGTTCTCACTCATGTCATTTAAGTGTTGCAATCTTTTCATTTCAGTGCCCATATATCCTCTCATTTCTTTTTTCATTCAACTTAGTTTTCCAAAACCCAGCCTCCTTTTCCACAGCTGTCATATAAAACTGTCATATTAAGCAGATGTTGTATGGCTGAGTGGATAGAGGGAGTGCACAGTGATTACAATGTAACACTGATATCATCTCATTGGTGCATATAAGGTATCAAAAGTATGCAACCTTTTAGTGTTTACTGTCATCTGGCCTCATATCCTCTTTCTTCCACATATATCTTTTTCCTGCTGCTGTACATTTACATTTATTTATTTGCCAGATACTTTTACTCAAAGTACCTCACAAATGAGGCTTCAAACTCAACCGCTGATGGCTAATGGTCTTGAACAATTACATCCTCAATTGCTCTCTGGTGATTCTGGGATCGAAACACCACAATCTTTTATGTAATGTCTCAGCTGCTTTTATCCATGTTACTACATTACTTACATCATTTACTCACATAGACGTATTATTTTCATGTCTGTATTCCATATTGGAAAAAGAAGAAACCAAGGAATTTTGAAACTAATTCTGTGTTGTTCAGGTATATAATCACAGATGTTTGAATTAAAGCGTGCCATGGCCGCAAATGTAAGACAAATGGAATTTTTGGATTCAGACAATATCGTTAGTGTCCTGATGTAGAAAAATGTTAAGAGTACCACAAGAATTTTCATATTTACAGTTCATCTATTAGCTGTCTGTCTGTCTGTCTGTCTGTCTGTCTTTTGCACCTCTTGACTGCTGCTGTTTTTTGCACTACATTGTGTCTGTCCATATTCACTCCCGGGTATAGTTTTTACAGTTCTTCTCGCACAGTACTGTATAATCAAAGTATGCAGTAGGTTTACTAGTCGGCGCTATATTGTGTCTTGTGTTGTCTTGTGTTGTCTGTCTGCACTGTCTGTCTGTACTGTTTTTCGTCTGCACTGTTTGCACTAGGTTGCACTCGATGCATGTATTGTGTTGTAGTCCAGGAGATTAGATCTCCAGTATACTTGCCTGTATATATCTTACCACATAAAGCTTTGATAATTTTTTTACTAATAATTTTTAATCCTTTGCAACCGATCAAGTAAAACAGCTTTTATTGATATACAGCAAGCAGATATTCAGGAGAGAATGACATGTTATCTTATTGCAGTACCTTTTGTGAATATAGTTATAGCAACATACTTGTACCTCAGGGTTTTTGGTTTGGAAAAAAAAAAA
>MU537915.1:2833887-2853244 GCA_024362625.1 Silurus asotus | reverse complement strand
TATACACACACACGCACACACACACACACACACACACACACACACACACACACACACAGTATACATCGTTTTTACAATGTAAGCAAAACAAAGCAGTTTCCTGTTAAAAGTGTACACATCAGGTGCAACATGTTTTACTCGGCAACAGCAATGTCTAAAACAATGGCAGCAGATGAGCATTCCTGATCTAATCTATTACATATTTTAAGTACTGCAAGCTTTTCTTTTATTTCATGTTTTTTTTTAATGAAAGCACTGCAGTAAATGTTACACCTACATTGATGGTTGTTGTGTTAAATGTATATAAATGTTGCTAAATCCACTATACAATGTCAAAAAGTAATCTGTGCTTTTTATGATGTAGCTAGTAATGTCTAATCATTTATATTAGCTGGCTAGCTGAAAATCCAAGCAAGCTAATAAAACCCTGAGATTATTCAGGTAAGTTAGCTAGCTAGCTAACCCATGTGGAAAAACACACATTTAGAGTTGCTATAGATGAACCCTAGTGAAACAAGTTTTAAAGGAACGCTTTCAGGTAAGATGGAACCAATTAAAAGTTTGATCTAAAGCTTTCCAGAAGGTTCTGTTATCACTACAAAATGATCTTTTTTAAGAGCGCAGAGAGGATGAGGAGCTGTTTTCTGGGAGGAGGCGGCCATGGTTATTTAGCTACTCTCTTCTCATTAATCACCAGCCTCTGACACCTCGTATATTTACACTCTGCACACACACACACACACACACACACACACACACACACACACACACACACACACACACACACGTGTGTAAGGAGAATAGAAAGGCATAAGATGTGGAGATTTTCCACGTCTTAATTAAATTAATACATTTCCATATATTATGTTCATATTTACTATGATTTATGGTTAGGTGGAACTAAACATACAACAAGATTAAATCACATTGAAATTATTTAATTTCAATGTGATTTAAACTTCTTGTATGTTTAGTTCCACCTAACCATAAATTATAGTAAATAAATAGAACACTAGCTGATGTTTAGCATTGAATTAGTAATATGTAACATAACAAAACTTTTAATTATTAAAATTAATGCAAAATATTAAAATTAAATTAATGCAAATATTCATATATACAATAAATAAAACACAATTTAATATGTATTTATATGATCTTATTTTAGAAATAAAATGTTCTATAAACTATTTATACCAACTATAAGATCAATGGATACAGGTTAGCATTGCCGCTTCGAAGCTCCAGGGTCTGTCGCTCAATCCTGAGTTCTGTTTAGTCTCTGTATGGAAGTTTACATGTTTATCCCATGTCTTCTAGATGTTTCCTCTGGGTTTTCCAGTTTCCTCCAATCCCTGCAATGGATTGGTTGCCCATTCAAAGATGAAAGCAGGCATAAAGTAAAGCATTTACTAACGATTAAGCAAATAAATTAGTCAAAGGCATTTTATATGTTTACCAACTATACATATCATTTTGTCATTTAAACTCTAATAATATATATTTTATTATTACAGATCATTTAAGATTAAAATTAACATTAAAGTTTAAGTTAAATATTACTGTAAGTTAAAGATTTTGTTACATTTTAAATACCTTTAAATCTAATTGAAAGATCTTTCACAGCTGATGAAGTAAATCAGAGAATTTTAGTGTAGTATATCAGAGCTCACTTATCAAACCTGACATCCAGTTACAAATTTATTCAAACTAGATGAACTTACATGAACATCTCACCAGTTTCCTCAACTGACTGGTTAGCCGGCTAAACACATCTTTGGGTTTTGGTGCTTAATGATCTAAAAGCAAAGTTTCACAGCTGCTAGTGGAAAACCTTAATGAGTTACTGATTTCCTCTCATTAGGTTTAATGAGTTTGAACCATTCACTGCTTCTGGGACACCTCATTTATTCACTTCCTCTTCACTCACTTTACGTTTCAGTCAATTGTGCTACAATAGTTTTTTTTTTTCACAGTATTGTTTGTTTAGAAATCAATTTATTGTAATAATATTGTCATAATACAAAGGGATAAATAATGAACCAATAGATCTGTGCTATTGTGTTATATTCGTCTTGGAGAATAATATAATTGAAAGAACGACAACAAAAACAACAACATTTATGAATTCTGTGTGAAAACGTATTACACAATGTACAACAATGTATGTTTTAATGTAAAGATTATATTCTGTTCCTGTTTCTAGCTGTTAGTCCATTCCCATGATATATATATTTTCCTTGTTTTTACGCATGTTGTTTTATTTCTTGTATCTACTAACACTTTTGTGCAAGAAAAAAGTAGACAGTAAAGAAAATAATACAGCCTGTTTAAAACATTCACTTATGTTTGAAAATGTTTCCCAAAGGTTTTGAGTCACCAGCATTAATGTACCTTTGGAAATTATTTTCCAGGTTTCTGGAACTGGACTGGAGGAATGGATGCCATTTTTTCCCAATATAGTCCCTTTGTTTTTATGATGTTTTTATAATGTTAATAATAATGTTGTGTATAATCCCCTACAGATTTTCAGTTATTTTTAGGTAAGATAATTACATGGTGAGTGCGAACACCACTGCACATGATTTACATAGATTTATACTCTTGTATAATGTGGATGAAGAGTTTGTAAAAAGTTCAGGCCCATCATGACAGATTTTTTTTATTATTGATTTGCATTAGATTGACATGCACTAGGCCACTTGTCAAAAACATAGTGTCGAATTGACATCATTTATCTTGTCTCTGTCTCTCTTGTGGGGTTTTAATTGTTTTTCTTTCTTCTATACCTTTTCTTTAGTGAACTTTTTGAATAGTGAACTTGTTTTCTGGAATACATGGTTTATGCAGTCCTACTATTATATACTTCTAAATGTTATGCTATATATGAGCTTCATGGGCATTCCTCCTACAATTTGCAGCATTTCTCATAGAGCGAACTTCTATATGTGAGAAATAAACATATTTTATTAATGAATAGATATTCAGTGCCACCCAGACGAGGATCGGTTCCCTTTTAAATCTGGTTCTTTTCAAGGTTTCTCAGAGAGTTTTTCCTCGCTCTTTTCACTGGCTCGTTCATTAGGGATAAACTTATAAAGAACAAACGTATAGACACTAACATATAAATTCATATTTTATAACCTCTTTATCTCTGTAAAGCTGATGTCCATTGTCAAATCAAATTAAACTGAATAATTTGGAGGCAAATTACATCAAACTTAGATCTGTTCAGCATGTTTATAGACACATGGAATAGAACATGGTAGGAAGATTATGACTAAATGGTATCATCTTTTAATTGATCGACCATGCAGGTGATTATTGTGCTTAGACTGAGAGAGAGAGAGAGAGAGAGAGAGAGAGAGATTTTTTTAATTAAAGTTTATGGTAAACTTTATGTCTGTATTAGATTTTTTTATTTTTTTATTTTTATTTTATTTACCTTTTATTATTTTATTATTATTGTTTTGGGAGAAAACAAAATGATTTTTTATATTCTTCTGGTTATAATAACAAGAAACCAAGACGAAACAAGAAGTCAATTCAAAGGTTGCTTTGGACATCTTTTTTTGAAGATTAAGCTGAAAAAAAAGAAAAAACAAATTATTTTAACTACGAACCATATGTAATGAAGACTAGAGCATTTCTGTGCAGATTTCGCCGCTGAAGGAAGATTACAACTGTGCGCTTTTGGTGCGCTGTTTTTACGCGCAAATGCGCAACGACTGCTCGATTTCACCACTACTCCATAGTGGGCTCATAAGTAATTGCCCCCCATGTGTGCGTGGTTCTGTTTGTATGTTTGTTTTGCCTTTTATAGAGGCAACATGTAACAGGGTTTCCGTTTGAGCAGTTGGTAATTGTGCGTCCATAGCCTACATTGACACCAGATCCCTCATAATGTAATAAGACAACCAACAGTGTGTCTGTGATGAAGATATTCAACTTCTTGTTTTGCTTTTTTGCAGCTTTTCCCCCCAAGGGCTCATAGCCGGGAGTGTGTGACGTCACGAGAGATTCTGCCTCCTAGTCTATGTTCCATGTCTCTCTCTCTCTCTCTCTCTCTCTCTCTCTCTCTCTCTCTCTCTCTCTCTCTCTTACTCACACACACTCACACTCACACACTTGCACATGCCGAGGGGTCTATTAGCAGGTCACACTCCAAATATCATCACTTTATCTTCCAGGATTATCACATCGGAACAAAGCAGACAGTGCAGCAGAAACCGCATCGGAAATGAGGAATACACACTCTGATAACCGAGAGACTTTTTCAACGAGTTATTTATAAGAACCTTCTTGCAAGGAGGAGTGGGATTTATTCATAAAGCATGGATGATCATCTTAGATCGGATGACAAGAGTTTTTTACTAGAGCTTACATACGCTTTTGGATGGATTTGTCATCATTAGAAGAACTTACAGATTAAACACACCACCTGAGAGCTTCTGTCCACCATGGGTAGGTTCACCAAGTGGAACCGGAAAAGATGATCCAGCAGAATGAATACACAGGATGAACTGTTGTCGAGTTTACTGCACTTACTGTAGGCCTTATGGGTGGTCGGATACATGCATAGGTAAATTAATCGTTTAAGGGGAATTTATCTGCTTGTTTTGTTTTTTTTTTAGCAAAAATATATTTGACAGTATTTTATAAATCCATGCATCGTGCAGCTTGATGTAATGAAAAGGGATTGTGGCGCAATGTTTGTGTTATAGTCAGTCTTTCTACATTATTCTCCAGTGACCACGTTTGGTAACTTTGGAGTCATTTATAGTGCAAAAAATAAAGAGCGCACGAGCGAAACCCCCCGAAGTTTGAGGTGGGCTTTTATTATGCGCGGCGGTGTCGCGACGTGTCCGAAATGAAGGAAAAGTCCAAGAATGCGGCCAAAACGAGACGCGAGAAAGAAAACGGAGAGTTTTATGAGCTCGCCAAGCTCCTACCTCTGCCGTCGGCCATCACCTCACAGCTGGACAAGGCCTCCATCATCAGACTGACCTCCAGCTACCTGAAGATGAGGTCCGTGTTTCCCGACGGTAAGATTTCCAGCAGACATACGAAGAAGAAATAAAGTGGTTTATTACCCAAGTGTGTTGGAGAAGAAATGAAATAAATCCATATGGGTGGTATTTTCAAACTACACAACTTTTTATTTCTTTATTAATTTGGCAAATATTTTTTTAATTCCAGCTTATTTTAGCACCAGAATTTACTTGAACATTCTGCTGTATTATTTATTTTTTTATATAGTAATAATTAGTCTTAATACTTATATTTCGAATTGTATAATCGATTTCCTTTCTGAACACATTTTTAGTGTTATATTCCTGAATCTACTGTAGGAAAAATCTTGGTTTGGAAAACCAGCAATGTTTTACTGTTCACATACAGTATTAATCCTTGTCTCCTGCATTTTTTATAATTATGCCCTAAAATAAAACGCTTCTTTTTAATCTGTGTTTACACTGGGAAAAATGCAGAAACGTTTGCGCCGAATTTTATTTTTACAATAGTAAAATAGTTCACCAGGCGTGTGGCTTTAATTCTTACTGCCCTATGAATCTGGTCTTTCAGGAGCAGTTTGTCTTTATAAAAAAAAAAAAATAATAAATCATTAGATTGTTTTGATATCATAGTATTGTTTGCACAGTGTAACATCCTGACGACTGGCATGTTTAAGACTAATTTTAAGACTAATTTTATTTCGTAAGGTTTTTTTTGTTTGTATGTATGTTTATGTGCTTTAGTAATGTATTTGCGTTATGATACAGCTTATGAAGTTTTGCAAATAAATATATACGAAAATATACGAATATATAAGTGAACTAAAATACAAATAAATACAGAAATAAGATCGATAAAAGAGAGAAAATACAGAAAAATATTCCAACGTATAAAAGGAAAACGAGAAATACAGAATTCGTTTTCACTCAGAAGATGCAAAAAATAAAAAAATATAATTTACAGTATAATAAATTCGGCATCGAAGCAAAGGAACATTTGGGTGGGATTTTATCAATGTGACCAAAATGATACTTTATTAACGAGATGAATTAAAAACTTTTTTTCCAGCCATTCACAATTAAAATCTAGAAAAATACAACATTGATTCTCGAGTAATCCTTCAGACGTCAACATTCGACTTTCTCCTGAATTCATAGATGAAATCGTGCATCGAAATATCGCAGCTTTTACACGTTTAACGCTTAAATTACGCAGCGATCTTGTGGATTTGCCTCAGTCACAGTGAATGTGTTCATCACACTGGACTCATAATGAAACAGTGGAAGAAAATCCTTTAGTCAAATCCGTGGCTTTTTAAGTCTAGGCTCATTCACACAGTTGTGTTTTTCCAAGAAAACGGTTTTTATAAAAAAAAAAAATTGCATAAAAAATCCTTCTGGTGGATACATTTATACACATTTATATATATATATATGTGTCAATATAGATAGATAGATAGATAGATAGATAGATAGATAGATAGATAGATAGATAGATAGATAATAAATATAATAGATTTAATGAATAATAGCTATTGTAGACTGCAGGTGGTGCATGTCGGCAGCTCTTGAACAAGGCCGTCTTATATTATAAGGCAAATATTTGCCTTTAATATTATAAGTTAAATTAATATCTTAGAATTCATATTTGAAAAAAAAATATCTATCTATCTATCTATCTATCTATCTATCTATCTATCTATCTATCTATCTATCTATCTATCTATCTATTAACATTTTTTTTAATATTTAGCAAATTGTAATAATCCAAAACCCGGACAGAAATAATCGTAATCCTACACGCTACGCCTGGATCCAATAAATGCTGTTTCGAAATGCATTTCGCGAAATAAATGCAGATAAGCACATTTAAATGTAAAAAAAAAAAAAAAAAAAACGAGAGAAAGAATGTGCACCTAGATAAATCTAATAAAAGTCGATAATGAGTAAGTATAAAGAGAAAAGTGTGTGTGTGTGTGTGTGTGTGTGTGTGTGTGTGTGTGTGTGTGTGTGTGTGTGTGTGTGTGTGTGTGTGTGATAAACCGAAATATTACGTTTTTTTTAATTTATAGCCCGCAAGTGATATAAACGCCCGTCGAAATAATTGTCAGCACCCTGAAGTGTGATCAATATCCATGTGTTTTACTGTGTGTGTGTGTGTGTGTGTGTGTGTGTGTGTGTGTGTGTGTGTGTGTGTGTGTGTGTGTGTGTAAGGTGTGGGGGAGGCTTGGGTCGAGGCGGCGCGCTGCAGTCCGCTTGACTCTGTGGCCAAAGAGCTCGGAGCGCACCTGCTGCAGGTCAGTGCGCACACACACACACACACACACACACACACACACTTAATAATAATAATTATTATTATTATAAAAATTGTTATAAAAATTATTATTATTTTTGCTTTTTATAATTTTCTGAAATTTTCTACAATATTATATCTGACAGCAAAGCCACCTGCAGTGTTTTCTGTTTTATTTAATTGAAACATTCTGTGTGTGTGTGTGTGTGTGTGTGTGTGTGTGTTGGGCGACAAACTAAACTATATGAACATGACTATAAGTCATGTTTTAAGCTACACTATATGGACAATAGTTTGTGGACACCTGGCTTTAAGATTGTGCTTTTCTTTACATCTTAATCCACATTTAAGTTAATAATAATCTCCACTCTTCTAGAAAGATTTTGGAGTGTTAGTGTAGAGATTTCAGGCACAGGGGCATTAGAAAAGTAAGGTATTGATGAAAGGTATTCTGTAGGATTGAGTTTGGAGCTCTGTAGTAGCCCATTCAATATTACTCAATATCAACTCCATCAATATCAACTCTAAACAATGTAAATCATAACATCATGGCACTCGCTTTATGCACAGTGGTATCGCCATGCTGAAAAAGATGTGGCTCTTATAGTTCAAGTGAAAGCTGAAACACATCCTACACAATTGTGTGCCTCCAAATTTGTGTGTGGGATGAACCAATACTTTTGTCTATATACGTATTACATTTTAATACCACTTCTAAAAATCTGTAATAATAAAAGTGTCACCATTTCTGTATTATGCTGTTTGCAGTTAGTTTTAAGCTTAAACTGCATCCTTTTTAATGAATCACACTTGAAATATTTCAACTTTTTTTTTTCTTTCTAGACCCTGGACGGCTTTGTGTTTGTTGTCGCCTCAGACGGTAAAATCATGTACATTTCTGAGACAGCCTCAGTTCACCTGGGTTTATCACAGGTGAGTCCATGTCTACCCTGTATCTAAACTCTATTAAAATAATCTGAGACCAGGTTCAGAAGCAGGCCATGCTGATATGCCTGTTTGAGAAAAATGTATTTGTCTGATATGTGAAACAATAGAGAGTAAATGTCTAAGCTGGAGAATATTATCTGATGGTGTATGTGTGTGTGTGTGTGTGTGTGTGTGTGTGTGTGTGTGTGTGTGTGTGTGTGTGTGGTGAGCTGTGTGACCTGATGGGATCTTTCGGGCAGGATTTGTTCAATACAGCAGTTTGTGGGATGTGAAAGCATGAAGCGTGTTTGCTAAGCACACTGAAAACACTGAGGTTTAGGTCATGCAAATGTCACTATATATCCGCTGTTGCATATCTGGTTGAGTAAGCTTCGGTCTGCTAACTAATATGAAGGTAACATGGATAAAGCATTTGTGGACTCCATAAGGATTTGAGCTTTAAGCAATCTGAAAAAATAAGAACCCATTCTATTAATTGTGTGATGGTTTGTTTGGCTGCGACATTTTCTGCTATTTAAATAGATTACGTGGTAGATGAGTGGTTACAGTAGGTCATGAGTAGTTGGGTGGTTCATTCCCAGAACTGTTGAGCCCTTGAGCAAATCTTTTACCCCTCAACAGCTCAGTTGTATATAAATATAATTGTAAGTGACCCTGGAAAAGGGCATCGGCCAAATGCCATAAATGTAAATATAATATATAACATATACTTCAGGAATTCAGGGTTGTTCTGGTAATAGTAATTTCCATGTCTGTGTTCACATTGTAAGCTAAAACCAAATCCATGAAACAATGGGAGACTTTAAGAAAATGTAGGCAAAGCATTTTACCTGAAGGTAATTTCTTTAAGAAATAAGACTCGCTCTCTTTCCTGTGTCAAAAAAAAAAAAAATAAATAAAAAAAACATACAAGAAAAAGAGCCTCCTTTTACCTACAGGATGTACAGGTCATGTAAATGGCAAACTAGCTTTTCACCAATAATACAATAAACTTTGCATAGCCATTTTTTATTGATTTGCATGCATGTGTAATACTGTCTACTGTGCTGCAAGGATTTTCCAATTACAGTACATCAAATGAACAGGGTTTAAGATTAAAAGGAAATAAATTGTTTAGCCAGTAGGAAAGATGATTGTGGAAAGTGAGTACTGTTATCTTTATTTATAAGAAACTGCCAGCATTCCTGTAAATAGAGTTTTTTTGGGGATTGTAATGGACGATATAACAATCAATAAGTTTTGTGGATAAAAATAGGATTTCAAGTGTAGTGCACAAAGTTATTAAATATGATTCTGCAAAGTGTTTTTTTTTAAGTGTGCCTATTTCCTGAGAAATGCATTTTATGCTGATTTACTGTTTTGATTAAAAAAAAAAGTGAATTCTGAGTGAGTTTTTATTGAGGTGCTGAGCAAATGATTTTTTGTTTTTTGTGTTTTAAATTAGCAAAGATATTTGTATACATACATTATACATACATATGTATAATATATACAATATATAATATACTGCGTATCGTACGCTGTATAATTGATTTGACTTGGAATTTGTATATTTGATTTGTATATTTGTTCAGAGTTGGTGGCAAGTGACTTGGTGTATGTGTGTGTGTGTGTGTGTGTGTGTGTGTGTGTGTGTGTGTGTGTAAGAGAGAGAGAGCGAAAGAGAGTGAGAGAGAGAGAGAGAGAGAGAGAGAGAGAGAGATAACGTGAAAGAGCGCACCATGTGTTGCATTTAGCAAATAAAACCAAATCAAATATATTAATATTCTTGCAAGTGCAGCCAATTGTAACTTTTAATCATGAGACTGTGTTTTAACAAAAAAACTCATGTGATTTTAATTAGATTCAATCATTTTATTAAAAAAACAACAGACAAAGAAAATGAGGGATTTGATTTTGATTTGTGTAGTAAAATGGTGCGAATTAAAAAGGTATGGTGTATGTACAACATGTGTTTGGCATGTTTTACACATGAGCGTCACATACTCCTATAATTACACACAAACACTCATGTAACACACCTAGTTTGGGTCTTTGTTGGTACTTTTAAAATCCAATGCTGTTTTTACTTTACTCAAATGAGCACTACCTATAGACTACTCACACACACTGTACTATGCAAATAACAAACTTGCTGTTCATGCCGAAGCACCTGCGTATCGCGGCTGTTCAGCATTCTAACAAAAGGTGCACGTTCTTGCTAGAACGCATTCAATTCAATAAATGTTGCTTCATTCTCTTAAAAACGATTTGATGAATGCACATGGGAATTTCTGTCCATTCGCAATGGAAAAAAATTATGGTAATGCCTATGTAAAAATGTGTTTTGAGTAAAAACTACTTTAGAAATATACATTTAATATACATATACATTTCCCCTGGCTGGAAAAATGCCAATGGTGTGCAAAGATTAACTAAAGATTCTTTAAAGAATATTAAATATAATATAATTCTGATTTATTTTACTCTTATTGGTCATTGTGTAATTCGAAAAAAAAAAAAATTATAAAAAAAAATTATTTCGCAGTGGAAATAAAAGAAAATCGTCAAATAGAAAAATTGGAGAAAATGTACAAAACCCTATGAACAGTTCTATAAGTTTTGTGCAGGTATGTAGAATATCATACTCAGATTTGAGTCTCTGAATGATGACATCACCTCACTCAATCAGTGCTCTCCTAATCTGGGAAGGTTTGTGCATGTAGACTCGTGTACTTTGCATGCCTTCAGCATCGACACTGTGTATGCGGACGCATCGCTAAGCTGCAGCTCCCACAAAGCTCAGCTTAGATCCTGAGCCGCAGCTGCTTAGAAAGCAATTTGTAGCTGAAGTGGCGAGCGGTGGCCCTCGCCGTCTCCGACCTGCCCTGCTAATTTGCGCAGCAAAATAGATCAAAGTCCACCCTGCACTCGGCTTTTGTTTTCACATGCAAATCATCTCCCCCCCTTTTTTTCGCAGACGTTAACCCTTTGCTTTGGCCGGTGTCAGTGTCTTTTTAGAGCGCAACTGAATCAGCCTGAATCTCTTTGAATGAGACATAGATCCATTTCAGGGGACTGGGAGCTTAGCTTTAGCCCTAACACCACACCAACCACCCACATTTATGCACACACACACCAAATAGACATTTCTGTGAGTTGAGGTAATCTTCTTAAATGTCAGAGATTACAACTAATCCTGATCTGGAACATGGTTACATTTACCTAAAATGTTCTAGTGATCTGATTAATTAAAACACAACAATGCTGACAAATGTGTGCGGTGTTCTCTATAATTCTCAAGCTCCTCTCTTTCTCACAGGTTGAACTGACAGGTAACAGCATATTCGAGTACATCCACCCATCTGACCATGATGAGATGACTGCAGTGCTGAGCGCTCATCAGCCACTTCACCCGCACTTTCTACCAGGTTAGTACACACACACACACACACACACACACACACACACACACACACACACACACACACACACACACACACGCACACATGCACACGTATCACTCTGTATTTTTATATGAATATAAGAACACATTCATGTAAACATTCAATATTCAAACACACATACACACACACACACACACACACACACACACACACACGCACACACATGCACACGTATGCACACACTGTATTTTTATATAAATATGAGAACACATTCATATAAACATTGAATATTCAAACACACACATATACACACACACACACACAGTGCTGATCTGTCATATTTATGTGTGTCTCAGAGTACGAGATAGAGCGATCCTTCTTCCTTAGGATGAAGTGTGTACTGGCCAAGAGGAACGCGGGACTGACATGCGGCGGTTACAAGGTAATCTACTACTCACTGTAAACATTTTGCTAAGAAACACATCTCCAAACTCAACCGTTTATCGCCACTGTAAATGATTTGAAGGCTAGATTTGCAGAGTGAAGATATTTTAGGCCTGAGGATATAAACAAGACGATTAACACTGTAGGACTACGAAAAGAAGCGAGTGATGTCAAGTATATTCAAAAAGGACAAAGTCATGTGATCAATAACGCTCTGTGTGTGTGATCATTGAGATTTTCAAATAATGTTTTACACTTATATTAACCATTGTTCTGATAATGCTGTTTTGTTTTCTACTTTTAAAATGCCCTATATCAGTTTATATTGCAGGGAATAAAAAAAATAAACGATATTAAATATTAAACTTTCTCTAGTTTTAAACCTATCTTTGGTCAAAAAATGAACAGGATTAAAATAGAAAGCATTAGAAAGACTCCCTAATCTGGATTTACAAAATCTGTCACATCTAATGCAGCCTATCAAGGGCCTAATAACAAGCTCATAAATAGAACCAGGATTGATAGAGCAGGGACCAGAGATCTACAGTATTTGTTGAATTCCCGTGACAAGTTGTTAAGACCATTAAAAGTGTCATATTTTGCCGTTTTGATTTGCCAGTAGTATAAATACATGATTGCCATTTTATTCAGTGCTTCATTCATTCCCGTCTAATGAAACTCTTTTATTCATTATGGGCTTTTGTATACGGCTGTATGTTTTGTCAGATATAAGAAGAGAATAGGATTAGTACTGTTTTGAAGTCTGATAGTAATGAAGACACTGAACGTCCCAAGTTGCATTAATTTAATGCAGAAACAATGGACCTATCTGTTTTCCTCAAACGTATCTGAACCAGAAAAATGCGAACCAGGAACGTTTTAATCGGCAAGGATCACGTATCTCTCTCGTGCTCAGCTGGTTTGTGTTCCCACTGTTCGTGTGAGCATGGATGCAAGCAGCGCTGGGGAAATCTTCCCTGCTTTCTTCAGTCATAAATCATCCTTCCGATTGTTTTTGGAAATTTGTTTGAAATTTAAAATGGCCAGTAAACAAGCTCAGTATGTTAAAGAGTGAATGAATCATGCTGGATTTAAAGGCAGAGCTGCAGATCCCGATAATTGAGGCTAACGGGTCTCTGCTGGGAAGAGCGTGTGTGTGTCCTATTAAAGAGCATCAAGACCCTAGGCAGAGCTCATCTGACCATAATAAGCACAGATAGAACATACTTAGAGGACACACACACATAGCACACATGCACACACACACACACACACACACACACACACACACACACACNACACACACACACACACACACACACACACACACACACACACACACACACACACACACACACACACACACATCTTTCCTCATCTATCATCATATCCCGCTCTGGAAGATCTGCTCTTCAGACAACAAGAGGTGAGTTTGAAGAGGAGGAGCTGTTGTATGTCCTTATGTGTGTGAGTGTGTGTGCGTGTGTGCTTGATGTGAAACCTTACGACAGCAGACACATTTTTCTACTTAAGATAAATGTCACGAATAAATTGCATGCATTAAATTTTGTCTTTTTGACTGATGGAATTTTCGTCTGCAAGAAGTTTCATGCCTAAACAGTTTTTTTTTCTTTACTAAATGCACAGTGAGGGAAAAAAAGGCAAATTTAGCTTATTGGCTAAGGAGCTGAGTTACTGATCGGAAGGTTGGGGGTTCAAGCCCCCTATATTGCCAAGCTGCCACTATTATGCCCTTGAACAAGGCCCCTTAACCCTCTGTGCTGCAGGGGCGCTGTATCATTGCTGACCCCGCACTCTGACCCCAGCATACGAGCAAGATGGGATATTCTATTTGAAAGCAATATATCAAGCAATTTAGATTTATGGTCCTTAACACAGAAATATCA
This sequence comes from Silurus asotus, assembly GCA_024362625.1. Taxonomy (NCBI): domain Eukaryota; kingdom Metazoa; phylum Chordata; class Actinopteri; order Siluriformes; family Siluridae; genus Silurus; species Silurus asotus. The sequence goes on along the minus strand of MU537915.1, from coordinate 2,839,251 downwards.
AGCAATGAAATTAATGTCATAGTACTACATTAACTTTATTAACTTTCACTTTTCAACATAAAAAATAAAAACAAAAAAAATCATCAACTGTCAAATAAATAATAGTTCAAATAATAGAATTATCACATATACAGAGGCAGTTTAAAATATAATTGATTTATATCTACTTAGTAAAAATTTACTTTCAATCTGTAATATGGATAACACATTTTTGTGTCTAAATTACGATACTTTTAAATTGACCTGTTTTGATTTTCAATAAAGCAATATGACTAAAATTATATAATTATGAATGTAAAGTAGGAGAGAATTTACTGTTCTTCTTCCTGTGATCTCCATGAAAACATTCCATGAGTTTATTACTATATTATATATTATTATAATATTATAAATATTATTATTATTATAACTCGTGATTAATCGCAACATAATCGCACATTTTATCCATTCTAAATATCCCTTAAACTAATACTTTTCAAGTTTTTAATGCTATAATCATGGACAGATATGGATGCTTTATGCAAATGTATGTTTATTATTAGTGAAACCAAACTCAACATAAAGCACAAAGACTTAATATTTTTGTAAATGTTTTAAAGTAATTATAGTGTTTTAAATTCATCATCAGGATACCAAATGCTATGTTAAACGCTATGAGCTATGTTTCCACACGAGCGGTTTTGATTGCCGGATGTGTGCATTATGACGGTATTTGGTGCCTGGTTTGAGACTTGGCGCAGCGATAAAACAAATGTTTATCTGTTTTGTTTATAAATCTATATATATATATACTCTCTTACATAGACTAGACACATATACTAATATTAAGCATTAACATTTCTGTTTTCTGTTGCCAGATAATATATAATTGAGTTTCTGTCTCGAAATAAACTCTGAAAATAAGTCATTTTATGCACCAGTAGAATATTACTGAGAGCTTAAACTAAAATACATATGTGAATTATTAGTTATATTTGCCCACATTATTATTAAATGTACAGGGTTTGTTTTGTTTTTTATTGTTGTCTGACTAAAATGTAACTTAGCCCTAATATTAAATATAATACATGACTCATGGAATTAGAGGTTTCAAACTTAACATGTTAAATGTATTCGTCCAGAAACAGAAGTGCATTTTTTAAAATCTTTTATTGATTATACAAGGTTTTTTTGTAATACCATGAGACAAGCAAAGTTTCAATTGTAATTTTGTTTTATTGTTTTCTGTCATTTAAATAAAACATCCACATACGTTTATCCTGAAGAAAACTTTACCTGTGTTTAAAATATTTTTATCTACATTTCAGTTTATGTAAATGTAATTTAATAATATATAATAAGGATTCAATTACTTATTTTTACGCCACTCTAAGGTGAAGCTACATCTAACAAAAATCACCATCATAAATCATTTACAAATTAGTAATACATTAACAGCATTTTTGTCTGTTTTTGTCTGTGTGTGCAGGTGATTCACTGCAGTGGTTATCTAAAGATCCGGCAGTACGTGATGGAAGTGTGTCTGTATGAGTCTTGCTATCAGATTGTGGGTCTGGTGGCCGTGGGTCACTCCCTGCCCCCCAGCGGCATCACAGAGATCAAACTCCACAGCAACATGTTCATGTTCCGCGCCAGCCTGGACCTCAAGCTCATCTTCCTGGACAGCAGGTGATGCTTATGACACTCAACATCATCAGTACATGTAGAGTCCGATCAAATCCTATAGCCGTCCCGTGACAATGTTAATCAATGTAGCAAAGCCTCTGGAAAAGTTCACAGCTCTCAAGGTGTTGCTGAGTGTGAAGGAGAGTTTGCATATTCAAACAAAGGCTACATTTACTCAGCAAATTATACTGCCCAAATCAGATGTTTTTCATATCCGTTTCTGAAGCCAATTTTATTTTCTTTCCTGTGATTGCAAATATTTTCCAAATCAGGAGTGTCATGCCATAAAAATGCATGCCAAGTTTATTTTTACTTTGAAATCTGGAGCAAAAAAAGTGAATTATTTAAAAAAAGAAGTCAAAATGTGGTCAAAGCCTGAATGTACCCCGATTCCAGATTGCACACAATTTTCTTTATTATTACTTTCAATTAAAATTTTCATCATGCTGATTCTTGTATCCACAACAGAGTGGCTGAATTGACTGGTTACGAGCCGCAGGACCTGATAGAGAAAACCCTGTACCAGCACGTCCATGGCTGTGACGTGTTCCACCTGAGATATGCACACCACTTACGTGAGTCCCCATAAAACCTGATCAAAGCATATTAAAGCATGCATGACAGATGTGTTAAACACCGCATGAATATGATTCAGGCTGATAATATGACTATAAACATGCTGTACCATTATATTATATATTCATAAACCTCTTAAGCATTAAACCCTTAATGGGATTGAATTGAACCGTGGAACACTTTTCAAGACTGGCAGCAAGACGTTGCTTAGATTTCTGTAAAATACGGGCATGAATATACGCATTCTATTAGACGTATGCATTTCTCCATGGATTCATGCCGTCACCTTGGAGACAGGGATATTAAGTAAACAGGGATATGAGCTCGCTGTGGTTGGAGAAATCGGAGTAGCAAAGGTAAGAGGACGGCAGTGTATCGTGAACTCTCCCTCTCTCTCCCTCTTTCTCTCTCTCTCTCTTCGCTCTCACTGCAGTACTGCTGAAAGGGCAGGTCACCACAAAGTATTACCGCATGTTGTCCAAGCATGGCGGCTGGGTCTGGGTCCAGAGTTACGCCACCATCGTGCACAACAGCCGCTCTTCTCGGCCGCACTGCATCGTTAGCGTCAACTACGTTCTCACGTGAGTCCCCGATTTCACCCTTAACCTATTTCATATCTTTACATGTTCATGTCATAATAAAGTGCAAAGAAGTTGTTCGTGTGGAGGGATGATTGAGGTTCTGGATCTAATTACGAGGTCTGATTTTATTTATTTTTATAATGTGATGGTGGAGATCATTATTATCAGCTACAATTGCTCAGGTTACTTTTGTTACTATTTGATTAGAATGTTTGAATTTACCCGGGACTCATTTCCTGTCCAATATGCTTAATATATGAATTGATGGCTTATATAAATAAAACTATATCCTGCACTTTTACAAATTTATGCACTGAAAGGGTTCACTGGCTTTATGTATATGTATGCAATGCATTTTTCTTTTTGCCATGCTGGCATTTATTATTATTCTTTTGCATAAAATAACAGATTAATAAAATCACTTTACTAACCCTACATTTGTGTGTATTAATTCAACAGAGATATTGAATATAAAGACTTGCAGTTGTCTCAGGAGCAACTCAGGGCCAGACCAGTCCTGTCCTATAAGAGCTCCCACTCCCCCCCACAGGACTTGCGCAAGCAGTTCAAAGCCAAAACATCGAGAGTCAAAACCAAACTCAAAACGTCCCCGTACCCACAGGTACACATACTGTACACAAACATGTCGGTATATTTATTCACACATGTACAGACACAATCATTTGGACTTGCTCAGTTCTCCAGAATGCAATAGTAGATTATGACTACTGAAATTTAGATATAGGCTTAATCTTTTATTTTATTTTTTGCGTATCCATCCATCCATCCATCCATCCATCCATCCAACCATCCATCTATCAATCTATCTATATTATATGGTTTTCAAACTAAAACCTTACTTTGTCCTAATCTATAATGGGAATGGAGGTTTCTAGCATTTGTAATGGTTACAATCATTAAATGACATACAAATGCAAATTTTTAAGTAATTTAATGATTATACAAAGGTTTTGTGTAGTTTTTGTGTACTTGCCTGCAAGATTTCGATTGTCAATCTGTATTGTTTTAAGCTGATTATTTGAAACGTAAGTCAGCTTGTTGTGAAGGAAACTGTGTATAAATACCTGTGTATAAAATGTATTTTATATCTGCTTTTCACTTTTTTTTGTAAATGTAATATAAGGTTGTTGTTGTTGCAGGTGTATAGTGTATTTTTAACCCATGCAACTGCACAACTAATAAAGTCGTCATAATAAATCAGTATTACATTAGTGATAAAGCATTTATGTCTATAGCTTATAGGCACTCTTTATAAGAACAAGCACAAATGACTAGACAGAATTACCCAGAATTTTTTAAGGAATCAAAAAATACGAACAACTATTTATCTTGTGCCTAAACATTTTAAGTTTGTTAAGTTTGAAATAAAGTAAAAATGTTTTTATAATGTTATTTTCTTACATAAACAGAGGCAACAACATTGACACAAACACATTGTGACCACGTTTCCTAGGGGAATAAATATAAGGTTACACACATAAAAATCCCTTTGTCATTTATTACCTTGAAAATAATGGTGACATGAACCAAAATGGATATGAAGTCCAAAAAAAAAATGAAACCCAATTACGGTCATAAAAGCAAGTAGACCCATGTGCACACTGTTTTCATGGGTCCGGTTTAATTCATTTTCTTGGATTTCAAGTTTCAAAATTGCTGTTAAATAGTGCTTTTATAGTATCAAGCTGTATGGAAGCATTACTTTCCTTAACCACTTAATGTAAGGGTATGGATAATTTAGAAAATGGGCTTTTGTAGATACTATAGAATGTCCCTGAGATTACACATATGTGCCATTTCACTCAGTGCATTTGTTATTTTGATGTAGGGTTGAAATAGGTCTAATAATTCTGGAGGAACTGCGTGAACCCAAAACTCACTCTAGTGGCAAGACTCCAATTTAAGTGTTTATATGTTTAACTGTTTACACGTTTTGCATTTTTCCACTCCAGCTCTCCATGCCCTCTGATAAGCTGGAATCCCCTTCAGGAGGGAGTTGGAAGTCGAGTCCTCCATGCAGTCTCTCAGCCAACCAGGAAAAAAGTCCCGTCTCACTGTCCAACCCCGAACCGTCAGAGATGCCTCCTTATAATCTGCCGCTGCCGTATTCGTGTGCACATGCTCACACGCGCTTCCATGAGGACTGCAGGAAGCTGCGGCCAGTGACGAGTTCCCCCGAGCAGGATGAGTGTCAGCTCCTCTCAGCCCCAGTGGTCCACAGAGACGAACACTGGGGCAGCACAGGCTCCCCCAAACACCCTTTAAATCCACGCACACTCAGCACCAAACCTTCTCTACACAACGGCAGCCCCATCACCTCATCATATGGCAACAGTTACGCAGGTAGGAGGACAATGTCCAAATCAGCTGTTTAGGGGGATTAAGATTTGCCCATTGCTATGAATAATCAAACAAAGAATCAACAATACTGAATGAATTTAATCAGAATTAGATTTTTTTTTATACCTCTAATTTTTATATCTTTATATATAAAGGTATTTATACGTGTATATATATATAT
>MU537915.1:2812983-2833879 GCA_024362625.1 Silurus asotus | reverse complement strand
TATATATATATATATATATATATATATGACTGTATTAGACTGTAGAACAGATTATCATGTTGTTTCTTACTCTCTGGTGTTTGTATTGTCTTTTTATAATTCATAATCACACTGTTGGTTTCACCCAAATGAGAATTGGTTCCACTTTGATTCTGGTTCCTCTCAAGGTTTCTTCCTCCACTGTCACCCCAGACATGCCCATTGGGCATAAATTCACATAGTTCACTTATTAAAATTTTTGTTCTATAATTATTACATTCTGTAAAGCTGCTTTGAGACAATGTCCACTGTGAAAAACGCTACAGAAATAAACTTTAATTGAATTAAACAATTGTAAACAAGTCAGCACATTCTCTAAAATTCATAGACTACAAATTAGAATCATAACCCTTTAACTCCTAATTAAAATCAATCCTATTAGCAAACACACTTCCATACATCAACTGCACCCTATTCGGAAAAAACAGCCAACAATTTAGAGGGACCACCGAACGAATACAAATGATCTGATTGTATTAGTAGTAACATGAACATGGTATTTGTATCGTCAGTGCTGTTGTAACAACAGTGCATTGTATGCATAGTTTGTGGTTTTGGACACATCATGCGCCTCACTAACCGCCTTGAGTATTTTTATTTTGCAGATTGTGGTACGTTGGCCAGGAGGTTTCCCATTGATTCTCTCCATGAGAACTTCAGCAGCTGCTTGTCTTCCTCGAGACCTAGCAGCCGCTTCAAAGAAGAGCCATACGAACATCTCTGCATCAGCCAGAACAGACCACAGAGCCATCTACACAATCCTATACAAGGAAGTGCTGAAGCCAGGAAACACAGTAAAGACTCGGTAGAGAGGCCCGAGACGACTGCGCCGTGCCGGCTGTTGAGTAAGAACGTCTATGATCAGCCACGTGTATGCCAGAGCTTTAGCCAGAACCTTCCCATGCAAATGGTGTTGCAACAGAAACATAGGTTGCACATGACTGAGACACCATACAACCCCCAGGGGCAGCAGCAATCGGCTCGTGGGCACTGCGAAGCCACCAGGGGTGAGGAGAGGACAGCTCTAAAGGGACAAGCTCCGTACGTCTCTCTGAACCTTCATCATGTTCTGGCTAAGCACAGCTCCTTCCCAGCTGTTCCATATTCACTCGGGCACCTGACGGACGGCTATAGCTACCGAGGAGAGGAACTCAATCCTTATTTGTACAGGGGCCAGAGCTCCGCCTCCCACCCTTCCCCCGAGAACCATGGCCAAATCCCGCAATACATCGGCACCTCGGTCATCATCAGCAACGAGAGGTGACATGTTCAGGGTCAAATGTCAGGGGTCAGACAGCAAGGACGCTAAAACTCTTGTGCCAGCAGGTTGCAAACGAACACAGATTCAGACACAGCTGCACTCATGCAAGCCAACGCATAAGGCAACACGTTAATTCAGGTACTGAATATATTCTATTTTTTTGGCAAACCGCATAGCCAGTAACTAGTGCGATATTGAGACAACAGAGCTGGTGATGCTTGTGATCGTGAAAGCTGAGAACTGGAATATTACCTGAGATTTTCAACTGGGATTTCTTTTTTTTTAATGGCCTCCTGGTTGCTCAACAAACATGCAACTAAATATGCAAGAGCATAATCGCTCGGTGTGAACTGAAAACTAATCTAATTGTAGGTTTGATTTGAACAAAAAATTAGCAAAGTCCCGCTATTTAAATCAACGGCAAGAATTCTAATTTTTCATAGTTTGCACATGGCATGATGGGTATAATATGTGAACCGTAAAGCTTTTTTTCAATATGCTCATTGGCTCATGAACAGAGGATATAAACAATTTCTTAGATCCTGCTTCAAGTTCTGTGTTGCCTAACAACCGATAATCCACATTGAAAGTTAAATAACAGTAAACTATGACCTTGAAGGTGCAGAAGATACCAGTTCTGCATTATTACAAAGAAATCATTCATTTCTGACACTGCGTTGACTTTTTTTGTGATGAACATAAATGAAATTGCAATTCCAGGATATTATAACGATAAAAAGGTACTTTGAATCGGAATAAAAATTTAAGAAAAAAACCGAGAAAGATGTTGTTTGTATAATTCTATCACTCCATCCAACTTACCAGAGCCCAGGGTTTTTAATCATTTATAAAACAGGGGTTTTAAATGTGGGCTATAGGGACCTCTAGGGATTTTGTTTTCCTTAATAGCAAAAGAAATAATCATCCGAGTCTATAAAAAAAAAAATACAAGAAGCCCTGAATTTAAAACATACACTGTGATTGACATGCATCTGAAGGCACTGAACCTGTGCAAGATCAGCAGCACCTACCTCTGCTGCATGCGCATGATTGGTTTGATCCTCTATTATTGAAGCACAGAGACCTATGAAATTAAAGCCCTCCATCAGAAGCTCTTTCATCATTCTATTTCCCTACTTCTGCTTTTATGAATCCGCTAGAAACATCACATAGCCGCCGTTTGAGCCCATATGGCGCTACGTACGGGAAGGCTGCGTTATTTGTTTATGGAAGTTTCCTGCATTTCCTTTTTCGAAAGTACGCGCGTTTGAAGGTGAGCCAGAGGCCCTGGCGTGCCGTCTCTGGGGGAATGAGATTGAGATGTGAAATCATGCAGCCAATATTAAAAAGGATAGATCCTGCTTGACCTGAAAGGACCTCCCTACTGAAATTGTTTAATAGGATATTGAGGAAGTGGCATTTATGGATCTGAGTGGAGCTATTTGCTTAATGACCTTTCCCAAAAAAAAAAACAAAAAAAAAAACCCAGAGAGGATAAAGCGGGGATTAGGCGGGGGGGTGGGGGGTTAATATGATAGCTACCCTGTTTACGCTCAAAAATTAGCTTCTTTATTTTGCACACACAAAGCTCCCTCAGTGAATCGCTGGTAATTCACAACTGTTACACATTCTGTAGTGACAGCATTTACCGCCAACCATCTTTTTTAACTTACTGCACAGATATTTAAAATTCCTTTCCCTCACCGCTGAAGCAATCGGAGGAATACAGTGTGTTGTTACTAGAGCCTTCTTCCTGGACAGCTTTGCCTTGTGTGTGTGTGTGTGTGTGTGTGTGTGTGTGTGTGTGTGTGTTCGAGGACATGGGAGTAAGTGAATGGGCCTGTAATGAGGTGAAGGATCTCGGACAGGTTAGTAGGACTCACAGGAATGTTTTCACCTCATCACAGTGAGGGAAGGTTCAAGCACAGGAGGTGTGAACGACAGATGAGGTGATCTTCAACAGACCAGGATGAACCCAGACGAGCGCAGGAAACCTAACCCCTCACACATACACAAAAAAACACACAGTCCACCTGCATGCCCACCAGCCTCTAACGCACCTCATCACTTCCACTCGGGCTGTAAGAAGAGGAGGAGGAGGGAGCAGCAGGATACAGTGGCCACACTGTAGCTGCTCACGAACACACATTTCGAGGCTAAACACACTTTTTTTTTTTTTTTTAGTTTGCTGGGCCAAAAAGGAAAGAGAGAAAGCTACAGCGACTGCCAGATAGAGGAGTGCTTATTCACTGCACTACCTCACTTTTCAAATACTCGTCGTCTAATGCAGACCTGGAAAAAAAAAATACTGACAACTTAACATTTTAGAGCAATTCAGTCATTAAATCCTTTTTATTGGAAATTAATAACAACTACAAAACAATGGAATGACTTCTTAGATACAGTACTTAAAGGAAATTCACATCTGTATCCAAAGGCTAGATCACAAAATATTAAATACCCTTATAATTGTGTATTCTCACGAAGTCACAAGCAATTTGAATATTCTCTTAAGTACGTCAGTTTCATGTAGAAAGACTTTAAAATAAACCACTGTAACCAAGTTTGAAAAGTCACTAAAGAACCCCTAAGATTTATGTTTCCACACACGGACAAAAACTTTGGAAAAGTTTACACTTGTGTGTGCACTGCAAGCTATAGTAACAGTTTCATTAATTTGTTTGTTTGTTTATTTATTGCGGTTTCAGCAATTAGTTATGGGTTTTTCCAAACATGCACAATCTGATGGTATCTTGTAGCGTGTTGCAAAGTGTGTATATAGCAAAAAGACTCTATAATCTATACACTAAGAAGCCCCAATCATCCAATTATATTAACCAGACATGTTCTTATACCAGTGAATTAGTTTAAGTTGTAGTTTTTTTTTTCCTTAAAATGAAACTTCAATTATAAATAACAATTAAAGATTGGTCTAGCAATATAATAATATTTATAATTATTTGTCATATTAAACTCAACACCATAATCCAAATCTGGGGTCAGTTACAGACCTAATGTATTTAAAATTAAATTTATCGGTTACACATCAAAACAACATGACCAGAAAGAGAGTGACTGCTCCCGAACGTCAGCGATAATTAAAATCTGTCATTGTTGTGGAGATTATTTCTTCTTACATGCCCTGGTACAGTGTTAAATCCTGCTGTGTGCGAATACAGAGTCTAGTTGTGTTTGGTGATGACCAGGTTTCTCAGCATGTCGAAGGAGTTTCCATCTGGCTGAACAGACACCAGACCCTGGTCCTGAGAGCTCACCTGCAGGAAGCCGTGATCATCCAGTCCTACCACCTCGGCCTCAGGACCGTCCTCACTCCACAACCGCACCTTTGTACCACTGTAAACGGCAGCAATCATTAAAAATTAATAAATAAATATATATATATTATAAACATATACACACACACACACACACACACACACATATATATATATATTCGAGATGTGGTAAATAAACTTTTATTAACGTCCGATTAATGCAGAACGCATTTCTGTTTGACCATTTCTATCAAAAATGTAAATAAATATAAAGAAGGCAAATTTAAAGCCTTCAGTGCAAAACATTTTATTCCCGACGTCCTTTCTTTACTCAGATATATTTACTAATAATATACATTAAAAATGTTTAACAACAAAAAAAAAGATAACTGATTCTATCTTTATCATGGCACCTGTTAGTGAGTGGGATACATTAGGCAGTAAGTGATCATATTGTCCTCAAAGTTGATGTGTTAAAAGCAGGAAAAATGGGCAAGTGGAAGGATTTATTCGAGTATGATGAGGGCCAGATTGTGACGGCGAGTCGATTGGGTCGGAGCATCTCCAAAACTGCACCTCTTGTGGGATGTTTCCGGTCTGCAGTGGTCAGTATCTATCAAAAGTGGTCCAGGGAAGGAATAGTGGTGAACCAGCAACAGGGTCATGAGCGGCCGAGGCTCACTGATGCATGTGGGAAGTGAAGGCTGGCCCGTGTGGTCCAGTCCAATAGACGAGCTCCTGCGGTTCAAATTGCTGAAGAAGTTAATGCTGTTAATGATGGAAGGGTCATTTTTTTCCTCAAAGTCGATGTGATAGAAGCAGGAAAACTGACCATGTGTAAGGATTTGAGCAAGGAACACACACACACACACACACACACACAATATATATATATATATATATAACCTGATTTGCTCAAATCCTTACACATGGCAATGTTTCCTGCTGCTAACACATCGACTTCATGGACAAAGTTTTCACTTGTAGCCTAATATATTCCACTCACTAATAGGTACCATGATGAACAATCAGTGTTATTCACTTCACTGGTCCTAATGTTATAATGTCATAATGTTATACCTTATCAGTCTCATCAATAATAAATACTTATAAATAAATGGCATGATAAACTCACCCATGGACCCATCGTTTGTAATAAATGGGTAGAACTGCTTCAGGACCATGCAGCTGAAACTCAGAAATGAGCTGCTCTAGCAGAGTGATAGAGCGGCCTATAAGCTGTGCTGGGCTTAGAGGACTCAGCTTGCTCCCTCGCTCACGGTTTTGCTGAACCACCAGGTCATTAATGCAGATGGTGGGGTTACTGTTGCTCACATTAAACCCACAACCTAGCAGATAGAAACAGACAGACAGACAGAGAGAAAGAGAGAGAGAGAGAGAGAGAGAGAGAGAGAGAGAGAGAGAGAGAGGTTTATGTGCTCATGTTGAACCCACAGGATCAGGATGGATGCCGAGAGAAAAAGAATAAAGTATTTAAACCACCACCACATGTAGTCAAAATACACTTCAGCTGGAATAAAGAACATCAGATCCAGCTGAACAATAAATTACTAATAAAGTGTACAATATGGCAAAAATATTATATTACAGTATAGTAAACCTATATGAGAGAAAAAAACCTGTAAGGATAAAACATTCTTTATAATTTTGTTACGTTCATTAACTGTAAGAGAGTTTTTATAGGAAAGAAATGGTACAGCGTATTCAGACTTGATACATTCATTACTGATACCAGTAAGTGGTATAAACCATAACTCCAGTGCAGTGTATCGATATGTCAATCTAATGATATATCGGAGAGAGAATATTGTGAATTTCAATAATTCATTACAATATTGGTCAAACCAGTGTTCAATACAGCTCAACAAACATTTTACTTGATCTAACACTAGAAATAATAGTGTTATTACCAATGAGAAGGTGAAAGGTGGATCCCATCACCGTTGATGTGACCAAAACTCCCCCAAGCTTCATCAGGTTACCATAGTAAATATCATTGGGCCACTTCACTCTCAGGTCAATGTCCTAAACAACAACAACAACAACAAAAAGTGATATTTAAGCAGAACATGCCACCAGCGTATTAGAGACATATTCCTGTTTTAATTTCTGCCATTTTGTTTTTAAATCTGCTCTTAAACCTTTTTTTTTTTCCTTTCAGGAAAGCTTTCAGGCGATTATTTTTTTTGTTATGTATGTATGTATGTATGTATGTATGTATGTATGAAGTTTCTTTATTTTCATTCTCTCCTTTGTTATGTTTGTAAAGCACTTTGAGAAGTAACTTTTGAATGCAGTATATAAAAAAAGGATTATTATTATTATTATAAGGAGTGCTGCTTGTTATGCTTGCAACACCCCATAATACTTCCTGCACGGTGAATGAGCGCACGAAACATTCCTTTGCGGGACGTATGAGAGCTTACAGCAGTGAACTCACTCGCACACATGCTGCAGAGAAGTGCTTCAAACATCCAACACTCCTGCATGTTTCCAGTCAAGCGGCAACACAAACACGAGTCCCATGTGTGTGGGGGCCAATGCAAGGCCTCAAGCCTTCTTCTGCAGTTGACTGTGACATTTCTGATTAGTAATCTAGACAGCAGCACCTGCTCGGGAAATCTAGCTGTGGGGTCGTATTTTTTTTAGAGTGTGTGTGCGTGTCATATCTGGGTAGTGTGATATTGAACCTGGTATCCAGGCAGTGTGCGAACTGCCTCCACTACAGCCAGAGCGGCCAAGTGCTGCAGGAATGGGATCCTCTGGCCGAGTCGTGAGTTCACTGCTACTTGCAAGTGCAACGTGAACATGGCGCATCCCAGCGGACTCAACCACGTGTTTCCTCCTCGTCCTGCAGTACAACAAACAAGCAAGATACACACCCACAGCACGTTAATAAACACACAAATGGTACGCATGGATAAAGAAAGACTGAGAACGGTAATACTGCAAAGGAATAACACACACTGATCAGCTGTAGCATTAAACCGCCTGGTGTATATAGTGCAGGTTCCTCTTGTGCTGCCATAACAGCTCCATGTCAATCTATGGACTCCATAAGATCTCTGAAGGCATGCTGTGGTATCTGGTATCAAGGAGCAAATCCTTTACATTTATAGCATCTGGCAGATGCTCTTATCTAGAGCGAAATATGTTGATCTCATTTGCACAAGTGAGTAGCTATGGGGTTAAGAGCCTTTTGCAGGGGCTGAGGAGTGGCAACTTGTTGTGGCTGGGATCCAAACTTCAATTCCTTGACTACTAAGCTACCATCTCCCAAAAGGTCGAACAACATGGGTATCAAGAGTGAACAGTAAGGAAGTGTTGTTGAAAGCAACTTTTCAAGTGTTTCGCAGACACCCTTAACCAGAGCAACTAACATGTATCTCACTCTTACAACTGATCAGCTATAGGGTTAAGCGCCTTGCTCAGGGGTCCAGAGGTTTTAGCTTGGATTGGAAGTGGCTGGAATTTGAATTCATGACCTTCGGATCGAATTCCAATGTCTCAACCACTAAGCTACCATCTCCCCATTAATACCTTAATAGTGCAAGGTGACGCCTCTAAAGGTCAGACTTGTTTGTCCAGCACATCCTGCAAAAGCTCATTGTATTTGAAATCTGGGTTTAAGTGTATATATATATATATATATCTCAAAGTAACATCGACATAAATGTTATGATCCTCGATTTCCTAGCAGTACTTTGCTAAGAGCATCACTTTGCCTCCAAGAGCTTGTCTGTTTCCTACAGCGTATCCTGTTGTCATTTCTCCCCAGGGTAAGTAACACCCACCCCCAACGCACATGGCTAGCCACATAATGTTAAAGAAAATTCATCTGAGCAGGCCACATTCTTCCAGCGCTCCGTGGTCCAGTTATGATGCTGACATGCCCACTGTAGGTTACCTGAAATGTTCATTCGCTGCCTAATATACATTGCATCCTGAATCTTTACTTTTTTCACATTTTGTAATGACTGCGACGGTTCATCTTCCAACAGGACAACGACCCTAAGCACACAGCTAAGATAACAAAGGAGTAACTATATAACTAAAGTTACTATATAACTACAGGACGACTCTGTGATTGTCCTTGAGCGGCCCAGCCAGAGCTCAGACATGAACCCGTTTGAACATTTTTGGAGAGATCTGAAAATAGCTGTGCCAACCTGAAGGAGCTTTAGAGGTTCTGCCAAGAACGATGGAAGAACCTGCCCAAAAATGGATGAAGCTTGTAGCATCATACTTAAAAAGACTTGAGGCTGTAAGTGGTGCCAAAGGTACAAAGTTTTCAAAAAAGTGTTAAGCAAATACTTATGTACAGGTGAATTTTTCGCTTTTTATTTTTAATAAATTTGCAAAGATTTCAACCAAACTTCTTTCACGTTGTCATTTAGGGGTATTGTTAGTAGAATTGTGAGGAAAAAAATGAATTGAATCCATTTGGGAATAAGCCTGTAACATGATGTGGAGAAAGTGAAGCGCTGAGAATCCGGATGCACTGTAAGCCACTTCTTGACTGGTGCCAGTGTAATCAATGTTGCTAATCAATGTTGTTCATGTCGCCTCACAGCGATTTTAATGTTATGGCTGATTGGGGTATGTTAAGTGTGCATTTGACAACTGCAGTGCTTCAGGGTGAATGTTAGAGATATTAAAACTCTTTTCTCATTATCACAACATTTTTAAGAAATACATGCAGCTTTTCAACCAAGATATACTATGATATTATTAGCTAGACATAAAGATGCATAATGTTCTTATAGATCTTAAATAATTCTTTACCTTTCATGGTTAGTACATACATTAGTATGTGAACTTCCAATAGTAATACAGAACAAAATAACTTTTTTTTTTTTATTAGTGCTTTAGTTTTTATTTAAACGCTTTGAAAACAAAAGAAGGACAATCATAGTTCATGCTATTTAACTACTAATTATGTGAAAGAGAAAACAAACACAAGGAGTATTGAGCAATGATGATAATATTCAAACCTGAATGACAGAAAATATCTTTTTATTTTTTAAAGTCATAGAAATAAGTGCAAAACACGTAAAAACAGATTCAGAGCAACAAATTGAAAATGGAATCCATAGGACCCCAAGACGAACAGTGGAGTATACCAGTGACTGACCTTTACCCTTCGTCTGACGTGCTGCCACGGCAATTAACCCCAGATCCTCAGGTATCTGCAACATCAATCTATAAAGAAGAAAAATACCAGCCATAAATGAATCAAATAAACAAAAAACATACACTAACACTACTAGTTTTCTACATTATGGATTATTACATTCGGACTGAATTTTTCCCTTGAAGAATGTTTATATCTCTCACTGACTGGACGTGCTGAGAGAAGAGCTGACAGCTCAGTGCTGTGGTGTTCCCAACCCACTGGACTTTAATTGAACTCTGACCCCCATCTAAGGGTTTCTAGCCCAGTGCTCCCATCAAATAACACCCCCACTAAAGTAAACAATCGTCCACTTGACCCTGTGTCACTCACACACACACTTGCTTGGGCCACACAGCAAGGTGACACTCAGGTGTCAATCTCGCTCTAATTGCTGAACAAACAGATAATTATTCTGCCAAATGCTACGATGAATTAAGACACAAGGTCAATAAAGGGGAAACCTGCGAGTGCAAAAAGAGACTGAGAAAACGATATAGATCCCGCAAAAAAATACAAATACTGGAACATGAATGACAAAAAAAAAGTTGTATTATTTTGTACTTGATTTTACTAATACATGCTCTATATCACAGAAGCATATCTATACTGAGAAGATGCTGGTCTGTTCTGGGTTAATATTTATTTAACAGTAGCTTGGAGTGCACATTTAGTTAAGATAGATGCAGACACAATTTCCCACTCGGGGATAAACATTAACCGTTGCATATATGTGGAATTTAACCCTTAATTGATTTTTGCTTTATTCGTGGTCTCTATAAAATAACAAACACAACACGATACAAAACAGTAAAAATGAAGGCAGAACCATTCAAAAAGGAAATTCACCCTAACACATCTAATCACATGCTCTTTTCAAATAACTGGCCATGTTGTTACGCATCATTGTTCACATTGGATGGAGAATGCTAGGTATACTGCAATACTACTATTCACCAATGCTGATTACTGTCTGGTGAAGACAAAGGCATGTTGTTAGTCAGGCACACGGTCAAAAGATTAAAAATAAAAAACAAAAAAGTAAAAAAAAATAAAGTGTGGTGGGGGATTTTTTTTTAATGCATTATATTTGCAATCAATTTTCAAAGCAAAGCTGCTACTAGAGCCACAAATTCTGTATCTAAGAATGGACATTTGTCTTATTCCGTGGTGGCTAGAGGCAACACACACAAGAATCTGGAGGGAATCTTGGTGTGATCTGTCATTTACAGAATATAAATTTACACAAGAGCTTAACTAGGGAGAAATTTCCTTGGCCAAAGCCTGGGAGGCTGGGACACAGGGCAGTAATTCAGGGCTTTCTGATGCAAAGAGACAGTGTTACAGAGACACAGACTTTAAAATGCAGTCCCATAATCCGTTAAATTCCTAGACCAAACAGCCCCTGTGAACAGGAGGCTTGGGGAGCAACTCTATTAGAGCCAGTGATATCTTTATCTTCACTGGATAAGAAAAAAACAACATAAAAGAACACCGACGGTTGATATGACCCCGATTCCAAAAACGTTAATAAAATGCACTGAATGCAGTGATTTGCAAATCTCATAAACCCATATTTTATTCATAATAATAAAAAAAAAATAATACGTATCAAACATTCAAACTGAAGAACTGTAGCATTTTAAGGAAACACAATTTTGAATTTGGTGGCTGCATCGTGTCTCAAACTAATTTAGGACGGGGCAACAAAAGGCTGGAAAAGTAAATTACACTTAAAAAACAAAACAAAACCTGGAACATTTCACAGCTAATTAGATTCATTGGCAACAACTCAATAAAAAGATATAAAAAGAGTCTTGTAAAGAGGCCCTCAGAAAAAAAGATGGGGAGAGGTTCACCAATATGCAACAAACTGCATCTAGAAATTGTGGAACAATTTCAGAATAATGTTCCTTAACAAAAAACAGCATAGACTAAAATCAATAGCTCAAATCAATAGTGGATGTCCCTGATCTTTGGACCCTCAGGTGGCACTGCGTTAAAAACAGGTAGGATTCTGTAATGAAAATCACTGCATGGGCTCAGAAGAACCTCCAAAAATCACTGTCTGTAAACGCAGACTAAAATGCTATCATGCAAAGAAGAAGCCATATGTGAACATGATCCAAAACGTTGACATACTTTGAGAGCAAAAGCTTATTTAAAATGGACTGAGGAAAAGTGAAAAACTGTTCTGTGATCAAACAAATTAAAATAAGCTAGAAATAATAATAAAGAAAAACTATTACCACCGCATCCTCTGGACTAAAGACTACAGGGATTATCATTAGCAAATAAAAAAAACCCAAACATTTTATTCACAACAGAATGTGACACTAAATGCACTCCCACACAGCACCTGTTGGAACAGATCCTTTTATTTTGAGAACTCACCGAGAACAACCTCAGTGAAGATTGGCAAAAAGTGTATCACCTTTTCTTTGGAATTGTGGTTGTAGATCTACTTCGAGAAGAAGCAGCACTAAGACTACCACTCTTCTGATCATTTGAATAATGCAGACACTGCTCCTTTACAATTCCACTTTTCTTATAAGCCAAAGAGCCAGACACAGAAGAAAAAAAAAAACCTTTTTTATTTTTTTTTTGAAGGAAAAATAATGTTACTGCTTACAGTAAATTGCCAGTTTGGTAAGACTTATTTGAATAGCAAATGAATACTTAACCACATTCTTGGAATTTTACTTCATAGAACTGTAATAGTTTAGCCATCATTGCAGACAAATAAGTGTTTATGAGAAATGCAGATTTAAAAGTGGTCGAAAAGGTGCAGGAAACCAAATGCTAATTTGTAGACTTAGGAATTTCTTCGCTAAAACTCACGCTAATTAAACTGGACATATTGTAAAAGCCTGCAGCCAAAACGCCTCAATCATGTGTTACCAGCACAAGGAAAAAGCAGCTAAAACACAGCATGTGGGTGGCAGTAACATAACATAAAAAAACAAAACAAAAAAACAGCCGCTTCTGGCACGTGATGCAATTTCCGAATTATGCTTCAAATATCAAATAAACAACACAAAAGGAATGCATACTGGATTTAGGATAACCTAAGTGACTTCAGGTGCTGAAAAAGAGCCAAGGCATAATGATGAAAAAAAAAAAGAAAAAAAAACCAATATTGTGCTTGTTAACTAGATCACCTTCCTGCGCTTATTTGTTAAAAGATATGGAATTAAAGACAAAGAAAGACAGAGACAAACAGATTTTTCCTGTGTCTGGGAGTGTGGTGTGTGGTGTAGGCAGTAGGATCCTGACCCCAAGGCGGTGTAGGCCGGTTAGGCGGTGGGGCCAAGCGCCATGGATAATTGAGAGCTTGCGCTGTTTGGCAGGACCACCAGAGAACCCCGAGTGCTGGATCGTGACGAGCGCCGCTGCTTTACAAATCAAGAGGCGACAAGGGTGCACGAGAGGCCCAGACGGCTCTCTGTGCTCCTTCAGCCAAGCAAAATGAACTTTTAATAAGAACATCAGCAGCTAACAGTGCGAGGAGAGCCAGGAGCGACCTCTCAGACTGCCGCACCAGCGTACTTGTGCCAAAGACTAAATTAAGAACACCTAAGGGGGCGTATGATACAGCTCTGTATGTGTGTATGTGTGTGTATGGCCAGCATTTCCCTTTGTATGAATAAATTAGATGTGTAAAATAAAAAAAAATATATATATAATTGTATTAATGCAATACACTTTATTATATTCGTTAAATTGAGTAATCAATTAAATTGGAATGATTCAAATTAAATAAATGGAAATTTTTTATTAAATAGTTCACATTTGTTAGACCCCATTTGGGTTATACAGGGTAATAGTCACTTCTGGTTGTTGAGTAACGCAATCCCTATGGATTCTTTAGTGTTCACATGCATGTGCAAAACAAATCTTGTTTCTGGTACGGAGTGAGTAGCCACAGTGACACTTAGCTAACTGTAGTTTCTCTATTTTTATTCCCCTGGCATTGTTGTGTATGTTTTCTGGTTTAATAATAATATATAGTTTTTTATATATATTATGGATTTTAAATGCAAAACAAATCTTGTTTCTGGTACGGAGTGAGTAGCCACAGTGACACTGAGCTAACTGTAGTTTCTTTATTTTTATTCCCCTGGCATTGTTGTGTATGTTTTCTGGTTTAATAATAATATATAGTTTTTTATATATATTATGTATTTTATATATAAATGCACTCAAAGTGTGAGGCGGAGACTAAACAAACTTGTGGTCTGCCACTTAATACGTTCCTGAGGGATTTTAAATATCTATGTTCCACACACAAAAGGGATTGCATTCGGTACCGACTGAAATCCCTGTAACTTTGGTACGAATACGTGTACGTTACAACCCGACATGATATACATTTGTATGGTCCTTTCAACCATACAAAAACATGATGAATAGGACATGTGGCATTGCATGTTTACACGACATAGAGGTGTTATCACTTAGGGTGTACTCACTTTTGTTGCCAGCTATTTTCACAATAATTTGTCCCTTTGAATATATACTGAAATGGTTGCTTTAATGTATTATTTATTTATCTATTTCAAAAATAATATGTAGCAATTGCTCAAAAAGGTAAATTGGTTAGACAAGGGGAAAAAGAGACTACCAAATTAGGAATGCAATGTAAGAAGAGAAACAAAAATAATACATCCAGTGTGGATTTTCTCTCTTGCCCTTTACTCTCACTTTCTCTGTTTTTGTCCAGTCAAAATCAATCTTGTCAGATTAGCATGCAAAGTGGCATTAAATTAATTTCTGCTACACAAATATGAGATCAGGCTTGGATGAGCTCAAACAACTCGCTCATAAACAGAATACTCCTACTGGCTCAAAGAGGCACCTTCAATAAGAGCTGTGAGGCCAAAGGGGTGTGTGTATGGGGCAAGTCGAAGGGTCTGAGGGGCTGAAGTGGACAATCTATAATAACCTAGAGCTCAAGTCTGTGAGCTTTGTAATATTCAGTCTAAAGTATTCCAACAAAGTTAATCTCAATTTGAAAGCACGTCCACCAAGCAGCTCAGAGGTCGCCTGCGTCCAAGAATCCCAAAAACACGTTAGAAAAATTCCCAATAATGACCACAAAGGAGCAGAGATGGTAAAAGTACACACATCCTTCACTCAAGTAGAAGTACAGGTACTCATGTTTTAAAAGATTCTGGTAAAAGCTGAAGTACTGATTACACTTTTTCACTCAAGGTAAAGAAGTTTGGGCTCTGACATGTACTCAAGTAAAAGTAGCCATTACTACTACCTGTTTTAGCGTCACGCTGGCAACTGGACCTCAAATCATATTAATATATTCATATTAAAGAACTAAAAATTATGTTATCTAATAAATGTTTCCAGGCTAAACAACCTTCATATAGAACACAAGCAGAGCAGAGATGATGTTGAGGTGATGAGGAATGTCTCTGGTCCCATTTATGTTTCCATCACTCACTCCCTCTGTCTCATCCACGTTGCCCCCAAACTTCTTTTTTGCTTTCTGCAGTGTTTGTTGTTAGCTTTGTAAACAAGCCTGTATGTGGTGTGTGAGAGCCAGGAAATAATACACCATATAGGTTGATGGTCTGAAAACGCCACGCAGTGAGAAGAAAATATTGATCATGTCACCAGATAGATTCAAACTAAAGTAAAATACAGATATTTGTGTAAAAAATGTATCGAGTGAAAGTAATAAAGTTGTCCGGGAAAAATAAATATCGAAGTACCGATATCAGAAAAATCAACTTACGTACAGTGACAAAGTATTTGTACTTCATTATTCAGAACATGCGAGACTGCATTTCCTACCTTTATAGATGAAATAATAGTCTTTCTTACTCTTTATTTCCTTGCCTCTCTAGGATTGTTGCTTTTAGATGTTAAATACTAGTAAGCGCTCAGATTCTACTACTAGCCTAACACTAATAATATAATACAATCATCATCAACCCCACTTCATATTAGGTGTATTTAAAAAAAAATATATAATAATAATAATAATAAAAATGACCATGTTAGGTACAATGATACTACTTGTGTTCATGTATTGCTATACACCTGATTGCACTGAGGGATGATACGGGTAAGGGTATCACAGGTTTCATGGTATGTTTAAGGGGATATGGTTAACATTGCCATTTTAGATGTAATTAATGCAAATGTAAATGTGTTCTGGTAAAATACTTGTTCTTTCTTTGCTACAGTCTGCATATGGTGGTTTGTTCTTTATGATAGCTCACCTAAAATTATATCCTATTCCTAAAATAAGAAATATCCCGATATATCGCCTTACGTACCGTATCGCAACCTACTGCAAAATATTGCATCACAACCCCTGTATGTATCCGATACACGGTCCTAACCATCACTGCCTGGTCTCACCTTCAGACGAGTACACTATGTAAAACGAAAGGTTCAGGACTGACCTGTCTCAGCAGAAAATAAACTACATGTCCAATTTGCTTAGACATCAGCTTTTATAGTTTTGATTAAATGTGCCAAATGTAATCTTTCTGCAAGGGATATCGATGCCTTATTTTCTCTGACTAAATTTATACATGTATCGCTATATTTGATCCGCCTTTCATAGAGCACTTGTTATATGTCCAACTGTGGTTCGGGGAAGCCTGGGACACTCAAAGAATAAGATTTTCCCATCAACCCAATTTAGGACATTGGACAGGTTTTATTCAAGTATCAAACCCGTCTATGGCAACTGCCAGGAGTTAGCTTGTCCCGGTCTTCCCCTTGTGATAAACTAGCAGACACACTGACCACTGTTTGCTCTATGCAACACCACAGGGTGTGCACTAGGCACCAGAACAAGGGGAAGAGACCATGGGAAGGTCATGTGGAATTGTAGCATATGAAGACAGAATAACTCTTTAAGAAATACCAAAAGTTTATGTGATCCCAGGGTCTAGCCACAGGCACCTCACCAGGAGCTTTTACCTCAAGGTGGCTTAGATGATTGACGCAAACCTCTTTCAGAATAAAGAAAGTACATTAAACAGAACCCTGAACTTCTTTGATGAAATCCGTGAGCTGCAAAGAAATTTGTGGACCTTCAGTGGAGTTTGTTTTACTGCAACACTGTTGATAGGACTCTTTGCTACTCGATATAACAATGTTGCCCAATTAATAACATTAATCACCAAATTCCTGCTCTCCATAACACATTTGGAAATAGAGCTTCATTTTGTAAAAGTGTTTGTCACTTTTTATGACACACTATTGGTTAAACCAAATCTGCCTCCAGATCATCAATCCTCTCAGAAATTGATTTAGTTAACTTTGTGCTGTTTCAGAGTTTCTTTGGCAGATGTAGGCATTTATGGCTTACAAAAACAAAAAACAAAAAATGCTAGCAGCACTATGCAATAGCGAGAAGGAGAAGATTGACAAATGAATGAAAGAAAACCTGAATCCGGCTGCACTATGCTTGTCAGCGTCCATCCAACAAACTTATCAGGCTCGTGGGTATGCGCCACTCACCATACATTCGGCAAAGATGTCTTTAGTCAGCTATACACTGGAGAATATGAATGCTGCTGGCCAAAAGCACAGAGCACAGGTGGCTAAACTTTGCATTTTGTAAAAAAAATACATAAATGCTAACAATGATAGAAAAGAAAACCTGACTCCAGTTTGATGCCTGTGAAAACTTCAACATTACAGAGAAAGGACATTAGAATGTACGAAAACTGAAATGCAGTACAGCAGAAGAGAAGATCATAGTTGTCTTATCATCAGCTCTGAAAAACCAGATACCTGTACAATGGTCATAGGCTGCACCTAGATCCTTATTTAAAGTGACCACCCTGTGACCAACATGCACAAGGTGAGGAGAAGAAGAAAGGGGACAAATGGCTGTGTGTAAAAGCACAGAGTTTTCAGCGAATGAGCAGCAACCAGGCCTCCTGAAAGACAGAATTGTCTAGAAGCCTCTTCTGTCTTGCCATTGTCAAACTCCTGATTACAACACGCTCGCAACAAAGGAACACAAAAGGACTGAAAGAGAGAGAACTCCTCAGAGGAGGGATAGCTTTCACTGCCGAGAGCACATCATGTGTGGGAGAATGCAGATCACAGACTGCTGAGCCCAAAGGGTCACTTACACACTGACTGGAGAGGGGGTGTGGGTGAGGGTCAGAGAACACATGGCCACCATCATAGAGAGATCAGAGAGAGGGATACACACATACACAAACAAAAGCAGGATTTGCCTAGCCAGGTCCTTACTCCTACTCTGCTAAAACTGCTTTTAGGCTTTCACTCCGTATTAATAAGCCTAGATAAAGTTGTCCAACACCAAGCCGTAAATTGGACAGTGTTTACAACCCTGGTGTGGATAGCAACAGCCATCGCTAATCATTAGAAACTATTATCCAACTTAAACCATTAATCATAACAGTTATCTAAAATATTTCTAGCTTACATCAACTATATACCTTTGGCTTGATATGAAATTATGAATGAAATTTAATTGGGGAAAAAAAAAAAAAAAAAAAAAAAAAAACTTGCTGACTGCTAGGATCAGTGAGCATCTTTAAAAGTGGATTTTTCCTCACTTAACATAAGCGGTTTAGTATTGATCAGTGGCAGGCATAAACGCGATGATCGATAAAAGAGCTCTGATCTGTAAATGCGATTAATTGGAATAATCCTCTTTTCTGAACAGCCCCACACATTATCATTTTCAAACAGGAGCTCAGGGCTGATCAATCGGAATTTTTCACCATTACTAAATCAAGTAAGTGTCATCCCTCTCTCCGTCTGCCCCCCACCCCCCACCTCTACAGGTGAAAGGTTAGTAAAAAGAATGCAACTTCATATAGGGCTATGCCTTAAACGATTTCATAAATCGAATTTGAATTTCAATAAATCATAAAATCTATTATTTTAAATTCAATAAAATAAATATAAATAAGAATAAGAATAAAAATCAGGTTAATGCACATTCAATTGTTTTCAGCACCATTATATAGTAGCTGTTGGATTGCTTGGTGTAATCTAGGTGCATAATTATAATCTCTACTTTTCACTCACTTTCACTGCTTAGTGTCGATGCAAACTCTTGGACCATCTGGCACTGACGGAGGAATAAGAATATGAAATAAGGACTTGTAGCATCTGCTTACAATTTTAGATAATTGGTCGAAGAGTCTGCAAGGTCAATTGGACCACTTTTGCTTTATGTACAAACCTGCTGCTTTAGTAACTGTGAACCTCTCTCCCCCCCTTCTCTTTACCCAGCGTTAGTGTTTTCACAGGAAACGGAGTCTAATTCCGCACAGTGTCCGTTTGGATTTCGGATTCGCTGTTAAAACAAACGCTGATTGCAGCAATGGGGGACAACAGCAGTGCCTCAGTCTGCAGTGGGCATGTGTGGGGGCATGTGTGTGTTAATTACTCTCGGACACCAGGAAGAAGGTGTTTGACTGGCCTACTTATGTGTTCACTTCTGAAATTGATTCAGCCAGTGGAGATCTGTTGCACGAATAGCTCACATAACCTAAAGCTTAAACGCCAGGAATATAAAACAGTTGCAGAGGAAATAAAACATTATGGTCTTCCTTGTAATTATAATGCTTGAGGAAAAGTGCACTTTAAAATGGCCTGCTGATTGACCTCTGTAGCTTCAGGTGAACTGGAAACACTTTCCTTAAATGACAAGAGAGAGAGTGAGGGTGGCAGAGAGCTTCAGGCAAAAGAAAAATCTGAATTCTAACAGCGGGAAAATAATCATTACATTTGGGCAAATGCATATGTATGTAGAGCTGTCTACAAATTGATGTGTAGAAACATGATGTGTGACTGCTCCCTTGTGCTTAACCGATAAACACCTCACACACTTAATGGTCACGGGCAGTTATTCAGGCTAGTGTTAAGACACAAGACATAAGGAGCAGTGTTGTAAAAATAGACATAAATATATAAATCAAATTATAAAACAATGCATATCAATGCAACTCTGAGATATTCAATTGTGAGATCACACAATCCTAAAATCCTAGAAAAAAAGGTTGTATTATTTACAGAGAGTCAGCTGGAGCTAAAAAAATAAATAAATAAAAAACGTTTTAATTAAAAATAAGATCCATTACCATAGGTGTTAATAAAAGCAGGCAGCCCTAATGTTGTGCACACTAGGCCTGCTCAGAGATGCCTATGCCCCATGGTCCTTAGGGGCATTGGGATTCTGGCCCAGTTGTGACCTTGTGAGAACATTGGCCTGTCTCTCCTTCTACCTATTATTAGGCTGTTCTGGTCAAACAAAGCGCTAATACTCTGGCCAAACATATCGCTCCCCCTCTATCTCGCTCTTTCTTTCTTGCCCTCACATACACACAAATGCACCCCATACCATCGTACCCTCACAGTCACACAGTCCCCCGCCCCAAACGTTTTCAGTCTTCAGTCAATATGAGTCTTCTCCCACAGTATAGAGCTCACCCAGCAGTATACTCACAACCAAACTTCAGTACTGCCTTATTACTCTGCCTGCAATAGACCTCTTTATCCTCTGTGAGAGAGTGAAATAAATAAATAGAAAGAGAAAAAGGGTTAGAGATGGGAGAGGTGTCTATGGTAGAGACCACTAGGCTACAAAAATAACACAAACAATGGTACATATACATATATATATATATTATATATATTGATAAAATATATATATTGATAAAATATATATATAGATTAAAACATTTCATTCTGATTATCAGTAAAACCATACTCACCATTGAGCATGAAGACTAAATATTCTTGTAAATGATTTAAAGTAATTATGGTGTTGTAAATTACGTAAATCATCGGAACACCAAGCGGAACGTTCGTGATGTTTCCACACGGACGGTTTTAATTGCCGGATGCGAGCTTCATGCTGGATATTGGTGCTTGATTTGAGACTTGGCACATCAGTAAAACAAAGGTTTAGTAATTAAAAAGATTTTCCGGTGGAGTTTGTTATTATTTTTTATATCTGAGTAAAGAAAGGACGTCGTGAACAAGTGTGTTGAATGTTTTAATTTCACCTGTTTTATAATTATTTAGTTATATTTTTAATTAAAAAAGGTCAAACAGATATGTGCGCTGCATTAATTGCAAGTTAATGAAATAAAAGAA
>MU537915.1:2767556-2812450 GCA_024362625.1 Silurus asotus | reverse complement strand
TATATATATATATATACACATATACACACATATACACGCACACATATATACACACACACACACACACACACACACACACACACACACACATATACACACACTTTTCTTTCCATTAAACTTAAACATTCCCCCAGTTTCAATCTTTTTAGTGTTCTACTATGAATAAAATACGTTTATAAAATTTTTTTATTTTTTTTTATAATGGTTGAAAGATGAAATATTTGTCAAAATTCAACACATTTGAAGAAGTGGCAATTGGCTACAGAACACAGACCTGCTCTCGCTCTTCCTAAAATACAAAGGGATACAGAGCATGCTAAGGATCTATAGAAGACTGTTAAAGAGTAAAACAATACTATTTAATCAGACTGTAACGGAGGACATCTGGAAATTACTCTCATAATCAAGCAAGAGGGAAATCAAACTGTAGCAATGTTTCTTTTTTCCTCCTCCACCTTGCTTTTTTTTCGTTAGCCTACAACCCTAATGACAACACTGTCACTTCCAATCACTTCAGCTGCGCTCCAGAATCCATTTTTCAAACTTTATGACAGCTCTAATGGCTCCCACCTGCGCCTGTGATCCAGCCTGTTGACTGGCGAGTTTGCCGTGTTAAAGCGAGCCGCAGACAAAGAGCTCCATTAGGCGCAGCCTGCCCTACTGCAGTGAGCTCACTCATGCATTAAATCAGTTCCAGCTCAAATCTTCAATTGACGCCCCCCTACCTCTAAATGTGGGAAGATGGACGCCTCCCCCAGCAGCCTCATCAGTGCCATGGCACATTGGCAGTGCCACCGTGGAAGATTCTAACACCAGGTGTTTAGGAATGAAAATGTAATGTGGACCATTAAGTCTAGCTATGAGAATGTATCATGGTCTAAGTAAAGAGGCTTTTAGTAATAAGAGTTTCCATGTTATAAAAAGTAAAATAACATGGGTTTTGAGTGCAGTGTAACCACAGAGTTGGACCATGAGTTTTCCACTGAAAATTAACTACTAGATTTAAACTACACTATGTCTAGTAAATGGCAGAAATAATTCTAACAATTATGGAACTTATTTACTGTTTGCTCTTAGGTCCTTATAAGACAAGTTTCTAATTAAAGTCATAAAATTGTTGCATAGTTATAAATTCTTTAAATAAAATTAAGCCATTTCCATCATTTTCTCAGTTGACTTAATATAACTCATTAAAAAAAAATACAGCTAAATATGTGTTGTTCAGAAACTAAACTAGTGGTGCAGTATGAATACATGAATTCCTGTTTATTCATTTATTAATCTTCAATAGTAACTTTTAAGCCTCCATCAGTCCTCAGCACCCGTTCAGCATTTTATATTCAACGCAACAAAGAAGAACCTGCAATATACTGCAAAGCGGCGCTCGTGTGGGATGGAAGTACCACAGTAATGCACGAGCACATGAAAATAAAAACACACTGGTGTCATGGATGAACGCGAAACATCAGCACGGTAAGCAAAAACTGTATAACCCTCATCATATAGTTTAATAAAGTGTTATTGTGTAAACAGTCGCACCGGATCTGTTTTGTCGTGACTCGTGAGCATCAGGTTGCGCAATCAGCTCGCTCGTGACATAGTGATGGATTCAACGAAACCGGTGCGAACAAACACTAAATCTAAAAGCAGCAGAAAACAGCAGCGGTAAACGATTACATTTTTAGTCACTGATGTTGTTTTCTGCAAATGATTATGCATTTGTACACCAATGCATATTTTTCCTTTTTTTAATTAATCTTCTTAGTGTGCTGCATTACTCCGTTTCATTCTCTTTTTATAGCATTTGTCTACTACAAAAGTTAATGTATCTGTTTCCAAACCCGATTTACAGCGAATTATTTGTATGTTTAAATGCTTGTTCTAAATGTTTGTATATTTAATTGATGCATATATATTTTAACTAATGTAAAACATTAAATAAATTATATATTCTAGATGCTTATATCTTCACAACTAAAATTTGTATTGTATGTATTTTATATCAATTTAAAGCATGGTTGCCAATTTGCCATCTTCTTTTTTTTTGCTTCACCCATTAGGGGTCGCTACAGCAGATCATCCTTCTCCATAATCCCCCCCACCCCCCCCACACTATAGGTTATAAGTAGTGTTCTATATAGTCTTAATAAGCAAAACAACTCTGTTAAAAGAAAAGTATTTTTCTAATAGTTTTATAAATAATATTATTATTAATAATAAAAAAAACCTTGCTAGATTAATCAATTATCAAAATAATCGTTCGTTGCAGCCCTTATTCATTAGACATTTATTAGACTTTATATGGGTAATAAAAATGTGTATGTGTGTGTTTTACATTTAATATAACATTTTCTAAATATATGCTCTACTTAACTGTTCTACTTATTTTAGAATGCTTTTACAAATGTCTTCATTCCCTCCATCCTTTATTCATTCACTCCTTTAATATGTGGAATTGTCAGGATTTTCTCTATTCTGGACTTCCTGACTGAGGCACCTCACCCATTCCCGGATCGGAAACAACACTTTCAAGACTGTGTGCTCCATCCCCTGCTGTTCACTCTGCTGACTCACGACTGTGCAGTAACGTACAGCTCCAACCACAACATTAAGTTTGCCGATAACACAGCCGTGGTGGATCTCATCAGCAAAAGTCACGAGTCAGCATACACAAAGGCTAGCAGACTGGTGTAGTCAACAATCTGTCTTGAAAACAAAAAAAGATGGTTGCTGCGCCTTGTCTTTTTGAAGTCAATCACTCTTTGCTGATCATCTCCTTCATGGAGATTGTCAAGAACACCAAATCCTTTGGTGTTTACCTGGTGAAAAACCTCCAACCTAGCTGGATAGTGAGAATAGCAGAGAAGATAATCTGGGGTCTCTTCCCTCCATCATTAAATGTTGCAGTGTATTGTAGTCTGTATATGTCTGTATGTTCTAGTTTGTGTCACCTAGTGTTAATTGTTTTTTTTTTTATGTAGCACCTTTGTCAGGGGGGAATTTGTTTTGTTACCAAATGTATAACGATCAAAGCCACTTGACACTTTGTTGACACATTGTGAGTAAGTTTTCATGGAACACTGGGTGTGAGGAAAGAAAACTCATTGGCGGAGTAATTAATCATGTTTTTGGTAATTTGAAGGAAACCAGGGATCCCAGGGGAAACCCGCAAATGTACACAGATAATCTATTAAGCAGCACATTTTATTGGCACAATAAAAAATGTTCACTCGATGGAGTACATACCCCTCTAGCAGGTCCATGGTGGTAGGAGTAACATCAGTGTAGAGCAGTGTGTGTCCTAGCCGCTGGCTCTGCAAATGCTGCCTGTAGGTCTCCATGCTGAAATGCTCAGAGAAGAATTCTGGGGCCTCGGTGTGCAGTGCTAGCTCTCCGCTGCCCAACTCGCTCAACTCCTCTTGGCCCCATATCACCCTCAAGCAGGTTTTTTGAGATCGCAAAGTGCCCTTGTCATCCACGTGCTCTCTTAGCCAGCGCACAAAAGCATTTTTGAGCTTCTGCGCAAGAAACATGAAAAAAAAATCGTTAGTTCACAACAGATACTTATTGCATTGCTATTTACTATTACAGAAAGTATACATTGAGTTTCAAAGAAACTGGAAGTTTTCACTCCAAAGTTCTGAGTAGGCTTGTCTGGAAAACACAATATACCAGTGTTGAATTGTAGAATTGAAACTTCGTATTAATCAAATGTAGTAGCAAAGGACTTTTTTCACCTATTGCTGACTATTGTTTTTCAACCAAAATGATCAACATTACTCAATTTGACCTTATGTACAATAGAGCACAATAATCTGGCATGCTTTAATTAAATGATCAGCACACATGTCTAACCAATTAGCGAGCACACTGGCTCCATTCCAAGGTTTTCCCCAGAGCAGTCTAGTTTGCTTGCTACTCCCTGATCATATTCAATTAATCAGTAAGGCCACACACTTGAACTGCTTCAGTAGATTTTATTCCCAAGACAGATTCTTTCATATTTTTAAAGAATGTATAAGATAAACACTGGCTCATCCAGAAAGAATGTACTCTTAGTCAAGAAAAGGGCTTAATTCAATTCCTTCTGTATGCATGTGATTAACTGTGGTAAAGGTCTCTGTGTTCTGCACAAAGGAACTGTGATGAAGGTTTTAAGCATGTTGAAGCGAATTAATACAGAATTTAGTAGAAAATAATATCACAACCAGCACAATTAAAAATGGGCAAAAACAAAAAAAATGGCCTGGTCTCTTTACAAACTGTAGTTTCACCCTGCCTGTCATCACTGAAGCTTTAGATTGCTGTTGAACACTGACGGAAGTGTTGCTGCAGCGCATCTGGCTCAAGATTTGACCTGTTGCGTGTTCCGAGATGCTTTTCCGCTAACCGCAATAGTAAATAATGAATATTTGATTTACTGTTGACTTCCTGTCAGCCCAAACCAGTCTGGCCATTCTCCTCAGACCGCTCATCAAGAGGATATTTCCATCTGCAGAACTGCCACTCACTGGATGTTTTTCGTTTTCACATATTTCTGGGTCTGCTGTGTAGACTGTTGTGCGTGTAAATCAAACGAGATCAGCAGTTTCTAAAAGGTTTAAACCAGTCTGCCTGCAACAACAACAACAACATGGTCAAAGGTACTGGGACTTATTTTTTCCCCCAATTATGATATGTATATTAACATCTTCTGACCCATATCTGTATAGTTTTATGCACCATGCTGCTTTCGCATAATTGGCTGAGTGGATGGGCAGATGTACAAGTGTTCCAATTAAAATTTGACTGTTTCTTTTGTATGCATATACACACCCATCTATCTATCTATCTATCTATCTATCTATCTATCTATCTTTTTTTTTTTTTTTTTCACACACGTACCAGTGATTACTGTGCCAGCCATTTGGATGCGATAGCTAAAGAATTCTCCTATCATTTGAACCCAGAGAACCGTTCCAGTACGAAAATGCCCTTGTGCCAACAGAGCCAGCTCCATTTAGATATGGTTTACATGTCTTTGAGGGGGGAGATCTTTAGTGCCCTGCAATAAAGCTCTGACCTCGACTCTATTGAATACCTTTGGGATGGAACGCTGACTGCACCACAGACCTCCTCACCCAACATCAGTACCTGACTTTACTAACACCCTCGTGTGTACAAATCTCCACAGACACACTCTCATATTTAGGAGGAACAGAAGAGTGAAAGCTATTGTAACGGCAAATGAGGATTAAAAAAAAAATTGTGATGTTCAGAAAAAGGACATAGAGCTCTTATGGTCATGTGTCTACAAACCTTTGCCCATGTAGCCATACTGTTAAAACAGCCATGAATCTTTTTCATTACGGGATTATATTCACCTAAAATAATCCAAACCACCCCAAACCAACGTAATCTATATAAACTTTTATTAAGGGTGTTACCTGCTACTTTTAAACTTAACAAATTACCAACTAATTTCAGACACAGAACAACAATATTCAAATTAGGAGTGCCAGAATAAAAACTTGGCGATTCAGATAAACTAAACGGATGGGCTGGACTGCCTCCGAAGCATTTCCTCAAAACAAAGCCCAGCTAGCAGACATCTGGTGCTTGGGTTAAGAGAAGAGATAATGCTATAATTAGTGGGTTTAGAAATGACTGAACGCATTGATGTTTAATCAATTAGAACGGCTTATCAGCACATCCTGATTGTGTTGACTATAAGTAGGTGAGGATAACTAAGTCCCAGTGGGCCTGTTAACACAGTCGCTAAAGAGGTTCCTGCAGCGATCTGAATGTGGTTCTGCAATGTCGCCTACACATCAGAACAGCAAGGGGGCCCTGAGTCTGGTTAATCCCCTCCCCCACGGAAACACACGCGCAAACCTACGAGCCAAAATGGACCGCAGAGAATAAAGAGCTGACCCGGGTTGCATTTATATTATGTACAATACTCAGGAGGTGATATGTAGTTTGGGTGGTCTGGTTCAGGCAGGAGAAGATAAAGGCGAGACAACCAGAAGGCACTGAGGGAAAATAAGTAAAACATTTATATGGAGGTGGGGGGTGGCAAATCATTGGTAAAGTAAGGTCTGTGTATTTTACACTAGTGTGTGAGCTGTGAAAGTCAACCCCCCCCCAACAATTCTTCTCTATCAGCCTTCGCACCAGAGCAAGGTGCACAGAGTGCACTCTATTCCTCCTCCAAAGAGCAACAGCTCCCGTCTGGAAGCAATCGCCGTTTCATCAGAAGACTGCTTGTTGTAACAGAGTGGTTGGGACAGGGGTCAAAAGTCATGCTCGACCCAAACAAACCCCATTAATATAATAAAATAGGAACGTGTTGCGTTGTCCGAAATTCTATTCTCAAAGGCCAGCTGAGGCCAAGTGGATGAATAAATGACTAACTTGTCGGGAATCACTCAAACATCGCATTGTAAATGATCGCCAAACAGACTGCAGGAGAACCGAATGTAGCTCTGATGTCCAAGGTTCCAAAAACTGAAGCGGATCGCATCAGAATAAGATTACCAAATAAAATGTATAAAAATACTAAATAGGGACTTGGTCTTGAGAAGGACTTAAAAGTCTGGAAAATGTCTTTAATTATTAAAATTGAATAATTTTAAAGGGATCATGGAAAGATGGATTTTGGCCGTACAAATGGAAAAAAAATTTAACCGCTTAGCTCTATTCTTATAAAAATGTCTAAAAGTTTTTTCCACCAGACGTTATGGCATTGCTTTGTAAATGACCCATAATCCCACCACATGGATGCGATCTTCACTGGCCTACAAACCGTGCTTACTCCGGTACCTGTGTGGAGTCGGGTTGCTATTCGTTACCAAGAGTCAAGACAGGACATGGGAGAGGATCGATAAATTGTGGAGGCCATCAACTGGTCAAACACAGTGGCACTGATGTCTTGGTCAATGTCCTGTGCTGAAGTCATTTTTGGCACATTTTAAACCAAAAGTTTATCAAGAGTTAATATAACAATTTTAAACAGCAAATCAAAAATAGAAACCATCCTTATCAAAAGAAAAAAAATCAGCAGGGGATGAGAACATCTTTTACTTTTGGTGGAGAAGCAAAGATAAAGTGATGGTGTCCAGGGAGTTCCCTAGACCCATGCTGCCACATAGTGGCCAATTCCATACATTTCGAATGACATCATTTGAAGAGGTTCTTGTTCTTGACCACTTACAGATTCTAAATGGAAACATTAGTTTTAAAACTCCTGATTAGATTCAAAAAGCTTTCATTGTGTTACAATTTTTATAGCTAAATCATAATAAAATAAAAAACATGCAATCTGACATTAGTATACTGAAGTATAAATCTGCAGAGACCTGCACTTAAACCATTTATATGATCACAACATTACAGTTAGTTCACCTGCAAGTGCATAGCTTTGAATTATTAAGACATGACTTCATTATTATTATTATTATTTTTTTTTTAGTATGGTCCCTACATTCAAAAATCACATGATAGAAAAATAACTGTCCAGATGATAGCAAACTGGAAACAAGACACTACCAAATAGATGAATGAAGCATTGTAACTGGTATTTGATTTGTACTGCTTGAATGCCAGAAGAAAATGAGATCAAATGAACTTTAACTGATTCAATATATTTAATTAGTTATATTAAATAAATTACCTATACAACATATAAAGGTTTTTGATAAAAACATCATGTTCAGTTTAAAACTGTTCATTTTAAATATTAGCATTGTAATACAATTTTATTAACCTGACTTCTTGGTGAGAAAGAAGAGAGAAGTTCCACATGTGGAAGGCATTGCTGCTCTTTATGCATGTAAATGAAAGGTAAACATTTCAGTCTCCAAATTAAAATCTCTGAAAAGAGTGGAGAAGAAAAGAAGCCTAAGGACATTCATGATGAAGCAATAGACCCCTGATTAAGTTCAAATCCTTCATGGCCTTGTGACACTAACAGAATTAATACAGGATCATCATTCTTCAGAATTATTGGTACACTTCAAATAAAAAATAAAAAAAAAATAGGGGGACTTAATTTTAACTTCTTACACTTTGAAAAAAAAATGAACTTTATTTTCTTTAAGCTCCACTGCTTTTATTCCATTAAAAGAGGCTTTGTCAAATATTAAGTGTAGGGTGGCCAATTATTCGGGAAATAGTGTTTTAAACAGAAAAATTGTTTTGGTAGGATGATGAAGGATAAAACAAATATATCCCCTTACAATAAATCAATTTTAATTGATAACAAAATGACAAGATCAAAAACGGTCTGAAATGATGTCTGATGCGAATAATTCAGCAGCAAGAACAGCCTTCCTGTCACATGCACGAAAGTAGAGGCACTTTTTGCAAATTGTTCTGTATAACATACTGTACAGTTTGTTTAATGGTCGGCTCCATTTTTTGTTTCATCTATCTGTCCCACACTGTCTTGTGTTATCTGTTTGCACCAGGTTGCACACTATTTGGTGAGGACAACGTACTTTATTCCCTACCTCTTTGTGTTATGTAGCTCCATATTGTGTGATGTAGCTCTATGCTGTTTTTTGTAGCAACATGGTTGTGGAAGAACATTTTACTGAGTACTGATTTAAGTATATATTGTTGACAATAAAGCTTCTTGACTTGAGCTGTGTGACTGCCACAGCTGAGGTAAATAAGCTTGTCATTATTAACAAGCATTTGGTTAGTCTATACAAAAAAATCTAAGTACTGTCCAGGTTAGGAAGAAGTTAGTGAGTGCAAGCAAACAAAAAGTACGGCTTACGACATGCCACAACTTTTATTTTTTTATTTAAGGCAAATTACTTGTTTAATTTTGTTTGCTCTGTCCATCATTTGTGGCTTTTGTTACATAGTTCCTGATAAAAGTTGTAAAAAAAATTCTCATTTAAAAAGGGAGCAAGGATGGATTATAGAAAACTGGCAAGAAAAAGTGGGAGGAAATGCACAAAAAAAAAGAAGAAAAAACAGAAAACAATCTCGAGAATTCTTGAAGCTGTGAGGTGCAAACACGATGATGATATTTAGATAAATCACATGTCTTAAATGCAGAGGGTGGATTTTAAAGCTTCTTGGTTAGACACTCTTGTTTTCTTGTCGCTTAAATACTAAGTAATTTCTGTCTTAAATAAAAAAAATAAATAAAAATAGGAACTAATTTTCCCTTTTGGTATGTATATGGAAGGGAGTATTTCTCTAGAAAGAAAAATACTTTAGCTTTTATCTGTATATTTAATACTACTAATATTATTAAGAAGAAGAACAAGAAGTGGAAATAGGAATATTACTACTACTATCAATATTAATACTTTTTTTTTTAAATAAATGATTAGAGATCATATTTAATATCAAACTTGAATGAAAATTACAGAAATAATTATAAAAAATATCATGACCATTTGGGGTGCCAACATCCCACTCACTAGGAGGCCGAACAAGATTTTAGTAGCATGCGTCCCACTGGGGCTGTTCTTAATGTGTGTGTAAAGTGAAAATTTTGAGTTTAATAAAATGGAGGGCAATAAAAAAATGCTGTTATGAATAACTGAAACCCTGAAACTATGCAAATAATCATGGATTCTCTGTAACTTCAGGCCACTGCTAAAACAACAGATAACTTCCACTGAATGAGCACTGAGGAGTCACAAAAAGTAGAGTCAGGTTTAAGTTCTAACCTCTATCATCCCATTATGATCGACATACCTGTGGCCTTTATATGTTTAGAGAAAATTCTTTGTGTTTTGAGTGTGAGTGTGAGTGTGTGTGTGTGTGTGTGTGTGTTTAGGGTGAAGCTTACCGACTGGGTGAAAAGTAGGTAAATGGGGCTTGGTTGAGGCACCTGGTTGAGTTCGCAGCTAATCCCTAGTGAGGTGAGAATTTCTGTCAGGACCTCGTAGCGTTTTGCATTACTCATTTTAAGCTCGGAAAAGCCCGCACTATCCTGCACCTGTTCAGAGTCTGGAGCCGACTCCAAATGCACCTGGGCAAAAAAAAAAAAAAAGAGACAAACAGCAAATAATAAAAAATAAATAAAAAAATTTAATTACTAGCTGCTAAATCAAATGATCCCAACTCCATCCATTTCTTCTAGTGTTTTTCTCTACCTGACACAATATAGCTTCTCCACCATCCTGGCCGTGAGTGATTCTGACGATAGCCATGTCTTTTGGCTTTTCACCTTCACCACACAGCTCCCCCCACAGCTCCACTTCTCCGCTGCAGGCATCATGCTCTTCACGTATGTAAACCTTTCCGCTAGCTAACACACTTAGCTGGACCTCTGTGCTATCAGATTTGGTGAAGTTCAGCTTGCAGATTTGGCCTCGTTGCTCCTCTCGAGATTGCAGCCTGAGCCCAGCTGGACATAACGAACTGGACAGACCAAGAACTTTACCACCTTGGCCTAGGTATGTCAGAAAGCGCAGCTGCAGCCCAGGGGTGAGTTCTTCTTCTGTGACCGTCACTAAGAGCAATGTGTTTTCTAGCCACGGTTCTTCTAGTGCCTGTTGTGGCCGCAGGGGGTAGACTGCATAGCGGTCGGTGTCGATGCATTCAGCCAGAAGTGAATGCACTTGCTTGTAGCGCTCCTCACATCCGCCTGTGTATACAAGTATGTTAGGCGGTTTGCCGTTTGTATTGTCGGACCTTCCCCATCCCGAGAAACTCTCGTCGACGTCCTCCTCTACATCAGTGCCTGTGCCGTCATCAGGCAGGTCCGGAATGTTTTCGACTGAAGCGTATTTAACTGACTGGATGGTGCTGTTCTCCAACTCCAGGCACTCATGGCAGCTGGAGAGGTGCAGGTGGTGGCCATCCATGTGATGGTGGTCTGTTTTGTGCTCTGGTTCCACCTGCTGGTCACAGGATTCTACGCCTGCGCTCTTCCCGAAGTCTTGTGAAATATCGTCCGGCGCCTGATCCCACAGAGAAGCTGAAGACAAAACAGTGTCTTTGGGAAGGCTGCCTAAAACTGGGTCAGACTTTTTCTCCTGGTCTAAGTGTTGTTTCTCAATGAGCTCTTTGAGTGCAGATTCCCTGAGCAACACCGCTACACATGACACAAAAAAGAGGGCAGAATTGTTATCCTGAAAGCAACACAGTAAGTGCAATGAGACAAGAAATAAATAGACTAAACACTATTCAGAACTCTTTCATGATCTCTGAACAGAGGCTTTTTTGTGCTATAAAATAAAACTTCTATGTTTTAAATGAAAGAGACAAATTTTTCAACTAACAAACTATTTTTTCAGGAATGAGGCCATTTTCCATTCGCAGCCGGTCTTCCAGAAAAGCCACTCCGAGAGTGCTGAAATTGTCCAGGCTCGCCTCAGCCACTGCCCTGTATCGCTGTCCAGGGCTGCAGGCCAGAGGAAGGCAGTAATCGGACCAATTCAGCACCTGCATACGACACAATCAATCAAGTAAAAATCTGATTTACATGAGTGCATTACTGCTGCAGGTACATTATTCAA
Source organism: Silurus asotus (assembly GCA_024362625.1). Lineage (NCBI taxonomy): Eukaryota > Metazoa > Chordata > Actinopteri > Siluriformes > Siluridae > Silurus > Silurus asotus. The sequence goes on along the minus strand of MU537915.1, from coordinate 2,800,979 downwards.
TACAGAAAAAAAAAATCTGGTTTTAAAGAGGCGTTTCTGAATTTCATTTGAGAAAAACTGAAATACTGACATCTTAAACCTCAAATTTGTTGCTCAACAAAATACGGTGCATTACAATAAAGCAATATTTACAATAATAGCTAATTTTGCTTATTACTAAATCCTAGTACAGCCTTTAATACTTAGATTAACTTCTGAACAATAATGTCGAATCTGGAAGTGTTTGTTTGCATGAGGTAATGGACCTTAACTCCTATAGTTGCACTGTATTTGTCTAAACATCGCAAAAGGTTATGGGCTATATTCACAATTTACATGTGCCTAATAGGAATGATAAGATTTACAGATTTGCATCGGTGCATCGACATAAAACTCGATTTGATGCATCGATTTAAAAAGTGTACCTTAACAAGATGCCATTTGTAGAATACATTTGTAAAATGCGATGCGCTACAAAGTGACCAATAATTTGTGACCAATATTTTATATGTAGATTGCGTTCTCTCAGCACCGCTGCTGCTACATGCATATGACGTATCACAATACTACAGAGACCGAGGCGTGTACTGAGAATTACATAAAATACAGATTAACATGGCAGAGGTAGAACTGCATCTTTCTGCAGACAGGAAAGAAAAAGAACATTCAGTTTTATTTTATATTTTTTCTTTGCACTACAAAGGCCTGTTTGTGAAAGGCCATGCCTTAGATTACAGAAGGCACTGAAATAAATTTAGGATTTGCTGTCTGTCTGAATCAAAGCCATAAAAACATAATATCTGTAACATATTGAATTGGAAAGCATACTTCTTTCCCCATTACGACGTATGGCTTTGAATTGCATTGTGGTAAATCTAATCGGAATCAGATCACAGTGAAACCTATCACATCTCATTGGTACCTGCTTCATACTTTTCTTGAATGTATCGTATCGGTATCTATGCAACGGAATGCAAATCGCATCGATCTCAGTTATGGAGATGCCCTAGTGCCTAATAAACTTGCAAGTCAGGCTGATATGATGTATATGATTATGAATGGCCAGCCATGACCTGCACATCGCAAGTGATCACTCCAGATCTTCTAAAAATATTATAAGAGTAGGCACATGGCATATTTAGACAGACAGCCCCTCTATGCTTTTATTTTGCATTTTGTCTAATACGCCTTCCAAAGATGGTTCAAGTTTTAAAATCAGTAGGCCACTTCTGTGGAGCCTATTTAAACCTGTATCATGACTCCTCAAACTGTGAACAGAGAATGCTAATACCAGGCTGTAAAAGAACTCAGTGTATACAGTTGTGAGTATTTTATTAATATAAATATTACCCACTTTTTTGGTTGATGTTGGACGAGACTGCACAGCCGTCTGTTTTGTTTTAGCTTCAATAATAAAGGCGACGTTGTCTAGTTTTGGAGCAGTAATCAAAGAAGAGCTGAGCAACAGAGTCCACTTGCTCAGGTCATCACATGCCTATGTGGAATAAACAAACAAAAAAAAATTAGTTATACAATAACATATGATGATCTAGGGTTATGGTTAGGGTTCTATCTATTAAATGGATAGCAGAAGAAAGTACCCAAAGATTGTGTATTATAAAGAGTGGGTTTTTAGGTACTTTAATGGTAGTGCCTGACTTTATTTCTGATAAATTTGTGGAACTGAATTTTGTTTCTTTAACTGTTATAGAATTTGTTACTTTTGATAATAATTGGCCACGGCAAATACAACACACCACTTTACTCCCATACTGCACATGATAGTGTCATTAAGAATCGGTTATGGTAATTGTGTCCGTTCTCATCATGAGTAAGCAACACAAAAGATCCAACCATTAGTTCATATAAATGTAATGAATCTAAGAAGCATTGCGCATGTGAAGGTGCAGTTGAAGCTGATGGTGAAGCTGAAGTTTAATGTGCAGGTGCAGATGGAAGTGCAGATGCAGGGTGAAGTGCTGGTGAAGGTTAAAGTGTAAATGGAGGTGCAGATGAAGGGGCAGGTGCAGGTAAAGGTAAAGGGGCAGTTAAAGGTGCAGGTAAATGTACAGATAAAGGAACAGGTGAAGCGGCAGATTAATGTACAGATGGAGGTGCAGGGGCAGATAAATGCACAGATGGAAGTACAGGTGAAAGGGCAGGTAAAGGTACAGATGGAGGTGCAGGTAAAGGGACAGGTAAAGGTACAGATGGAGGTGCAGGTGAAGGGACAGGTAAAGGTACAGATGGAGGTGCAGGTAAATGTACATATGGAGATGCAGGTAAAGGGGCAGGTAAAGGTACAGATGGAGGTGCAGGTAAAGGGGCAGGTAAAGGTTAGATGGAGGTGCAGTTGAAGGGACAGGTAAAGGTACAGATGGAGGTGCAGTTGAGGGGACAGGTAAAGGTACAGATGGAGGTGCAGTTGAAGGGACAGGTAAAGGTACAGATGGAGGTGCAGTTGAGGGGACAGGTAAAGGTACAGATGGAGGTGCAGGTAAATGTACATATGGAGAAGCAGGTAAAGGGGCAGGTAAAGGTACATATGGAGAAGCAGGTAAAGGGGCAGGTAAAGGTACAGATGGAGGTGCAGTTGAAGGGACAGGTAAAGGAACAGATGGAGATGCAGGAGCAGCTGAAAGAGCAGGTGAAGGTGCAGGTGCAGGTAAAGATGAAGGGTAAAGTGAAGTTGGGGGGGAAGGTGCAGGTAAAGGTGAATATAAAGAGGTAGAGGCAGGGGCATAAGTACAGAACTCACCTGGGGCTCGGTAATGTATAGAACCTTGTTGCCCAGCTGGAGGAAAAGCGTCTCCTCGGCTGAAGTGCGACTCTGCAGGCTGGTGAAACTCTGCTCGCAAAAGGCGAAGCTGCTCCGGTTTGCCCGCAGCCTAAACACAACACTTTTAATGAGCCCCGTGTAGCATCTCTGAAAACGAACCCACAAGTAAACGTAGCATAGCGTTATTAACATGTTTGACGCATAGACATTGCCGTTATGAAGCCCATAAGGCTTTCCTAATGATCACAAAGTTGCCATCATGTTCACTTCCGTGTTGCAGCACAAATCGTCCCGCCTTTTCCGGTTTGTCATCCACGCGTGAACGTGTTCTTCCGTTCTAATTGTCAGCCAAGATGTAAACAACCATATTTAACAATACTTTTGTAATAGATTTGTTTTATAATATATACATAATTTATATATAATTCCAAATTGTAAATATATTTGTAGTTTTAATTCTGGGTTTTCTTTTACCGAACTTTAGACATCCTTAATATAGTATTATTATTATTATTATTATTATTATTATTATTATTATTATATAACCTTTTGGGTAAAACTACAATAAGATAATTGCAAATCCAAGTAGTAAGCAGTATGCAACCAAATTTGCATACTGATTGAAATCTAGAATGCAGAAGCTAAATACTGAGGTTAGTTTCTTCTCAAGATGCTCTTTCAGACCTTTACTGCAGCAACCTTTGCTCATTGTTTGGGTTTTACTTCCTTCAATTTAGTCTTCATCCAGTTTTATAGCAACTCTTAAGAACCTTGTAAGACATAAATATTAAATGTTTTGAAATGACCAGTCACCTTACCTGAAGTCCATGGAGCAAGTTTTAATCTTTATAGCACCCCAAGGCATTACGAGTGTGTACTGGGAAGCACTGTCCTATCAGTTTTGCATCACTAAACTGAATCTGAGCAGAAAGCTCTATTACACCTCAAAATTTATCCTGGTATGTCTATCAGCAACCACATCATCAATAAAATAGACATTTTTAGACATTGATGGCATTTGGCAGAGGCCTTTATCCAGAGCTATTTACATTAATCTAATTCATACAAGTCAAATCAAGTCAAGAAGATTTTATTATCATTTCAACCATATATAGCTGACGCAGTACGCAGTGAAATTAAACAACGTTTCTTCAGGAACCCTGGTGCTACATAGACAACAAAAAGCTACATAATAGAAAACACAGAGCTAAGAACTAGTAAGTGTCCTCGCCACATAAAGTGCATCGTGTGCAACCTGGTGCAAACAGTGTAAGACAGACAGTGCAAGACAACACAAGACAGTGTAGGACAAATACACAAAACACAAAATAGCGCAAACCTATTGTATATTACAGAGTGCGGTGTGTAAAAGAGACAGAGTACAACTGAGCCACTATGAGGTTACGAGCTTTGCTCAGGAGCCCAGGATTGGCACCTTGGTGTGAATTGGATTTGAACTTGGATCCAGATCCAAAGTCCAATGCCTTAAACACTAAACACCCCTAAACACCAGTGACCCAGTTCTATTAACAGGCATACACACCCATTCCCTAACACTGTCTCCATGTCTGTGTCTTCTGATTTTGGTTTGTACACAGAGAAGTATCAAACTTTAGAAAAGGATTTGGGATTAAATAGGATATGACAAATATGAAAAATGACACACTAAAATGACCAGTCACCTTACCTGAAGTCCATGGAGCAAGTTTTAATCTTTATAGCACCCCAAGGCATTACGAGTGTGTACTGGGAAGCACTGTCCTATCAGTTTTGCATCACTAAACTGAATCTGAGCAGAAAGCTCTATTACACCTCAAAATTTATCCTGGTATGTCTATCAGCAACCACATCATCAATAAAATAGACATTTTTAGACATTGATGGCATTTGGCAGAGGCCTTTATCCAGAGCTATTTACATTAATCTAATTCATACAAGTCAAATCAAGTCAAGAAGATTTTATTATCATTTCAACCATATATAGCTGACGCAGTACGCAGTGAAATTAAACAACGTTTCTTCAGGAACCCTGGTGCTACATAGACAACAAAAAGCTACATAATAGAAAACACAGAGCTAAGAACTAGTAAGTCTCCTCGCCACAGACAGTGCAAGACAACACAAGACAGTGTCCAGATCCAAACACAACACAACACAATCCAGATCCAAAGTCCAATGCCTTAAACACTAAACACCCCTAAACACCAGTGACCCAGTTCTATTAACAGGCATACACACCCATACCCTAACACTGTCTCCGTGACTGTGTCTTCTGATTTTGGTTTGTACACAGAGAAGTATCAAACTTTAGAAAAGGATTTGGGATTAAATAGGATATGACAAATATGAAAAATGACACACTACTGCGAACTATTCTGAAATCACACATTCACGTGCACACACAAAATGTTTTGGCTAAAGGAAATGCTACATGACATTTCTCAGTAGCGAGGTAATAAGGTCACTGTTAAACCAAATAATGCAAACCAAACAAATGTTAAACCAAACATTTACTTGCAGAGAGGCAGTAAATGAGGCAGGGCCTCACCTGGAATATTAAAGTAAAAATTAAATGTGAAATTGTATATGTGAAATGTTGTCAATGCCATTTCTCTATGATTCTCAGCATTTTTGCTGTCAAAATGGCCAATTTGCAGCATTTGAATGTAAGTCCTTACACAATGCCCAGCAAAAGCCGAGAACTCTACTTCACCTCGGATTGTGCAAACCCATTCAAACTGAACTGAGCACAGAGAATAAACTGGGACTATTTGTCCTTTTATAGTTATGTAGATTACGTAACACGTTTTTCATTTAAAACGATATTTAGGCTTGTTTCTATCAATAAAACTGCTATAAAAATTAGCATGAGAGGCAGCCATTACCTCTGCCACATGGGGGCATGCGAGAGCCCAAGTACTTATTGTATAACACCCAAATAGCTGGCAGTAGTGGGTGAATGGATCAGAACAGAAGAAAAGGAAACAAAAATTCAACAAAAGTGTGGGTGAAAGTTTTAGAGGAGGGGGAAGCTTCATGGTTAAGGCCATGGGGTCAGGGGTTCAATCCCTGGGATTGCCAACTTTTGGCCACTTTTTGGTCTTTGAGCAAGACCTGTAACCCTATGAGCTTTACTGATTAAAATGTGATCATTACTAGAATTAGCATAGAACACAAATTTACATTTGTGGCATTTGACGCCTTACATTTGACGCCTTATCCAGAATGACAGTTATCTCAATCATACAATTGAGCAGCTATGTGGTTAAGTCCAATGCCTTAATCAATAAGATGCCACCGCTCACAAATGATGATCACATTCAATGTATGCAAGTTATGTGCCCACACACACACACACACACACACACACAGACAGACATTGAGAAAATTGTCAAGAAGGCAAACAAGGCCATGGCTGTCTGCCAAATAAAACTAGATAGTGTTTTGGATGGTTTTCAATAAGTCAGTGTGCCAAATGCATATTGATGATGTCAGGGTGATTTCCACCAACGTTTTGCTTCAGAGGTAGCAAGAACTGAATTTCATGGAAAAAAATAAATAAAATTCAGGTGCTGCATAGTCTGTTAAAAAGGGTTTATAATGCTGACTTGTTTAGGCATCTCAATAAAATGTGTGTTGATTTCTTGGTTTTTATGTGTTGGGGTGGATTCGAAGTGACCTGTGTTGTATGATTAGTCTGAAAAAAACAAGTGTGTGTGTGTGTGGTGTATGTGTGTGTGTGTGTGTGTGTGTGTGAGGAAATGTGTTGGCTCAGTTTCTTCTGCTTCACAGCTTTGTGAGTGTTAAGTCAAGTGTGACAGCATGCCTGTGTGTGTGTGTGTGTGTGTGTGTGTGTGTGTGTGTGTGTGTGTGTGTGTGTGTGTGTGTGTGTGTGTGTAAATTAGAGCTAGGGTTCATAAGTTTAACAAATAAGTGGGAAGACAAAAGTGTATATAATGTATGCATAATATTGTGACTGTAACCATTATTATTAGATTATTTGAAATTTTATTATTAGACATTGTTATGGTATTAATTATGATATGTGATGTCATATTGATAGTGATATTTTGGAATAATTTGGTTGGCTGATAAAGATGTTTCAGCTGAATATACAATTATTGTAAAATACAAAAAGCAAACTAAAAATATAGATATATATATACCTTGCTATTTTTGGGTCAGTAAAATGTCAGATTCAGACTTATCTTTCAACTGAACTTTCTTCCAGTCATTTACTGTTCAATTCTAGTGTGTTTTTCGCCTTTCATTTTGATATTCGTCTCAAAAACAACAAAGACTTGCTGTTTCCCAATTATTGTCAGGCACTGTTTTTGTGTTTTAAATAACTCGTGTTTCACAGCATACATCAGCCCTACAGGGAGTGCAGAATTATTAGGCAAGTTGTATTTTTGAGGATTAATTTTATTTGAGGATTTAATTTGAACAACAACCATGTTCTCAATGAACACAAAAAACTCATTAATATCAAAGCTGAATATTTTTGGAAGTAGTTTTTAGTTTTAGCTATTTTAGGGGGATATCTGTGTGTGCAGGTGACTATTACTGTGCATAATTATTAGGCAACTTAACAAAAAACAAATTTATACCCATTTCAATTATTTATTTTTACCAGTGAAACCAATATAACATCTCAACATTCACAAATATACATTTCTGACATTCAAAAACCAAACAAAAACAAATCAGTGACCAATATAGCCACCTTTCTTTGCAAGGACACTCAAAAGCCTGCCATCCATGGATTCTGTCGGTGTTTTGATCTGTTCACCATCAACATTGCGTGCAGCAGCAACCACAGCCTCCCAGACACTGTTCAGAGAGGTGTACTGTTTTCCCTCCTTGTAAATCGCACATTTGATGATGGACCACAGGTTCTCAATGGGGTTCAGATCAGGTGAACAAGGAGGCCATATCATTAGATTTTCTTCTTTTATACCCTTTCTTGCCAGCCACGCTGTGGAGTACTTGGATGTGTGTGATGGAGCATTGTCCTGCATGAAAATCATGTTTTTCTTGAAGGATGCAGACTTCTTCCTGTACCACTGCTTGAAGAAGGTGTCTTCCAGAAACTGGCAGTAGGACTGGGAGTTTAGCTTGACTCCATCCTCAACCCGAAAAGGCCCCACAAGCTCATCTTTGATGATACCAGCCCAAACCAGTACTCCACCTCCACCTTGCTGGCGTCTGAGTCGGACTGGAGCTCTCTGCCCTTTACCAATCCAGCCACGGGCCCATCCATCTGGCCCATCAAGACTCACTCTCATTTCATCAGTCCATAAAACCTTAGAAAAATCAGTCTTGAGATATTTCTTGGCCCAGTCTTGACGTTTCAGCTTGTGTGTCTTGTTCAGTGGTGGTCGACTTTCTGCCTTTCTTACCTTGGCCATGTCTCTGAGTATTGCACACCTTGTGCTTTTGGGCACTCCAGTGATGTTGCAGCTCTGAAATATGGCCAAACTGGTGGCAAGTGGCATCTTGGCAGCTGCACGCTTGACTTTTCTCAGTTCACGGGCAGTTATTTTGCGCCTTGGTTTTTCCACACGCTTCTTGTGACCCTGTTGACTATTTTGAATGAAACGCTTGATTGTTCGATGATCACGCTTCAGAAGCTTGGCTATTTTAAGACTGCTGCATCCCTCTGCAATATATCTCACTATTTTTGACTTTTCTGAGCCTGTCAAGTTCTTCTTTTGACCCATTTTGCCAAAGGAAAGGAAGTTGCCTAATAATTATGCACACCTGATATAGGGTGTTGATGTCATTAGACCACACCCCTTCTCATTACAGAGATGCACATCACCTAATATGCTTAATTGGTAGTAGGCTTTCCAGCCTATACAGCTTGGAGTAAGACAACATGCATAACGAGGATGATGTGGTCAAAATACTCATTTGCCTAATAATTCTGCACTCCCTGTATAAGGACAACGCAGGACTTTGCAGCACCTGGCAATCCTGAAAACACCTGAACACCTTCTGAGACTATTTCTGCCTGTAAAAGACTGACATCCGCAGTGTTGAGTCTTCAGTGTGTCCTGAAACAAAACAATGTAATAATAAATGTATATGGGGCCATTTCTAAACCTGTATGTACTGACACTAAATACATTACTGATTGATGGAGCTATGCTGACTTTTATACACGCATAAATTTGGTTAAATATCTGATTTAAAAAAAACACTGCAAATATTCTTACCTATAAATGTCAGATGTAACAAACAAATGTATTCTCCTTAATTTTACAATAACAAAGGTACTACCCCAAAGAGATCAAAATGAAAGAGATACAAGTTTTTATTTTTTATTTTATTTGTATATTTTATTTTATAAAGAGAACAAGCTTAAAAAGTTGTGTCAGTCTGAACGCTGAGGATTTTTGTGAAGCTTCTATTAGTTCAATTAGTAATGTATTTTTTTTCCAAATAACATTTTAAATCCTTAAAAACTTTTTCATGAGCTGACAACAATTATACTAAATTTATTTAATAAAAGATGCATTTAAAAAAAAACACTTCACAGGCACATATCAACATTTCTTCCTGTACAGACACAGACTGGGAAAACGCAGCAGTAATGGGAGGTAGCGGTGAAGTATAACACTGGAAAATGCTTATTTACTGCTCTGCATCACCATGTCTTCCTCCAACACTTGTTCCAAACGATTTATGAAAAATGTTATGGCTACTGATAAGGGAAAAGTACTTTAATTTGTTTATTTTTGTGTATATAAATATTTAGTGCTACAGCTTTTTCAGCCTGCTCAGACTCCTGAACTTATTTAGCCTCATGATAGCATCAAAGGCAGCTGTTCAACATGTGTAGCTTTGCTAGCTGTAGTACATTGCACATATGGCTTTTTTTTTAAATGAATAAAAATTTTAATATAATTCAATTCCACTTTTATATAATAAAAGTAAAAACCTCTACAGATTGAACATCAAAAAGTCCACGACCTTTAGTCATACAAAATGACTTACATATATATATATACTTATACTTATATATATGTTTATCTAAGGCATACTGAAAGTTTCTATTTATTTAAAGCTATTTTATTTATGGACTTCAAGGAAAGCATGAGTGTGAGCAGAAACCGTTCTTTGTTCACATAAAACATACACAAATTAGTGTGATGAAGGATTTTTTACTCCTTTGGTGGAAGGCTTCAAGGAGGTTCCAGGTTTTTTATTTGTCAATGCCACCTTATGTGCAGACATACAGAGGAATCCAAATATTTCTCTTTTCTCTCATCAAGTGTTTTCATTGTCAATGTAATATAGAAAGTATGTATAGGCAGTGCAATATAGAACAGATAGATTTTGTATGAGGTAACAGCAGTGCACTAATAGACATATATATATATATATATACACCTCAGAGAAGAAGCCTCAGAGGAGAGAATATATGGTGTAACTGTAAGGAAGTAAACATTTACATGGCTGTCTGTCAAGTCAAACCAGATAGTGATACTTTGGATGGTTTTCAAAAATGTGTGCCAAATGCATGAAAAAATGATGTCATGGTGCTTTCCACCGACTGCAATAGTAGAAAGAACTAAATTCTCGAAATAATAGTGGCAGAAGAAAAAGCCGTTAACACGTAAAAAAGCAGGTGGCACAAAGTTTGATGAAGAGGGTATATAACAGTGGTGTTAAGTATTTGAGGAAATGTACTTTATTACTCTACTTAAGTAATTCTTTAGCTTCTTTCTAGTTTCACTGTATATCAAAGATATAAGCAATGTTTACTCTCTACTTAACTACATTTATGAGTCAGTATATTTTTTATTCCACTACATTTAAGTTGTCAGTTACATTTTGCATGGCAGCTTGATCTGTGATATCACCATTTTATGTCCATTTAATACTTATGCTTTTTTCCTATTTTGTGACATGAATCTGTCATTTGTGTTAATTGAAGATACCTTTTTGAAAGATCGCTTTACTACTTTGACTGTTTTTTTGATCGACTTGTTTTTCCTTCTGGCATGTTAAGAGGCTGTTGTGTTGTTCTTGGTTAATGCACTGTTGAGGTGTACAATTTGATTTGTATTTTAAGAAATAAAATCTCTCAAATCAACTGTTTTTGGCTTTTCACTAACATGAGTCTTGATGTCAAGGACCAGTGAATCTTTGAGCCTATGTTTAATATTTTCAATACTGTAATACTTTTACTCAAGTCATATTGGAATTGGTGACTTAACTAGTAAAGTAATTTTGCATTAATGTATCGATACTTTTACTTAAGTATGATTTTCAGGTACTTTTTACACCTCAGGTATGTAATTACCAATGTGTTTTAGGGTGCTTTTATAGAGTGACCTGGCTTTATTTGCTGAATAAAACCTCATTTTTGGCATCATAACCCTGGATTCTGAACTTTTATATTCTTCAGGTCATCTTCATTATTATTATTATTGTTATTATTATTATTATTATTATTATTATTACTATATTTTATTGTTTACTAAATATGTTTATATTTAGCCATGACACTATCTCTGCTTTTTTCAAACAAAAAATATTTAATATAATATTAATCAATAACTATTATGCACTAGCACGTTTATACCACGTGTTATACATATAATACATATAGACACTTTTTTTTACTTTTATTTATTATATTTTATATATTTGTATTAGTAACCATTATTAAAAATGAAGATATAAATAATATACTGTGTTAAAGATTGAAGCCTTCTGTTTTATTTTGCAATCTTTATTTACATTTCCATTTGACACAAAGAAGGATTTAGGGGTTTTAGATTTTTTTGAATGAATTGCATTTGTGGGGTTTTTTATGCAAACTTGAGCATCTTGCTCATAAAACCGCTTTCAATTAAGCTTATATTATTCCTATTTCGAATTTTAAATTCCATATGAATATTTGATAAGTTATGTGTGTGTTTGCAATGTTTTTTATTTTTTTATTTTTTGTGTGTGTTAGCCATGTACAATTCCCTTCAACGCGTGTATGACGTCATCAAGACGCCCCGCCCAACATCCGAATGCCCGTCCCTTTATAAAGCACTCCTTCACGCGGCAGTTTGATCTCGACATAGGCAAGGATGCTCCCTCCTGGTGTAGGTGCAAAAGCCTCTATCATACAACATACACAAGCTGACAGATGGCATCCGACAGTCCCTGGGTCACACCTCACTGGGTAAAACTCGTTAGTTATTGTTTCTTTGCCATTTCTTATATTGATGTTTTTTTTTCTTATTGATTTGCATTTTTCTTGATAGATGTGCTGTAATATGGAGACCCTGGACGTATATGTCAGACAGTCAGCCTAAAAAAGTAAAAATATCTTCAGAGCTAATAATATATCATATTAATCAAATGTCATATGATGAAGTTGAAGATGTGTCAGTTTTGTAATGCTTTTTTTTTATTTTTTTTATTTATATAATAGAAAGCTACTGGATCCAGTCTAGTGTCTGCCATGCAAGGCTTTCATCATCCAGTGAGGTTCGTTTTTCCCTGTATATGTCGAATAATTCACAATATTAGCACCATTCCTGCAAAAAAATAAATATATAACCAGTTATTAATGTGGTTATACAATTGTATTTTTGCAGCACCTACAAACTGTGCATCCCAAAAATATGATGCAAATAATCTTTTTGACTTCACCCACTAGGCTGTTCATGCCCAGATCTAAGTTTCAGGACTGTCTGTCTGACCTGGGGAGGAAAGTTCTGACCAGCTTTCCTGTTCAAGCTACTCTACACTTTTATAATGATGACTCGAGCTCTGAAGAGGATGAAGATGAAACAGACTTGTGAAAGGACAGGTGATCCTGGCAGCCGGTTTCAGGAAGCAGGAACGATGCATGAATACACAGCGAGACTGAGTTACGGAACCACGCTGTGCTGATACTGTTTACTCAAATAAAGCATAAACACACCTTTAACCCGAGTGAGACGAAAACATACTCCATCACATTCGCCTTCCTCAGGAATGCCCATGGGACTTGAATTGTGAACAGGTTTATATTCAAGCATGTGAAATTGTGTACAGTGCATGCTATTATAATTAATATTATTTTTAGGTTAAATGTATTAATAAAAGTATTTGATTTGTATTATTTTGTTATACATGATAGTATTTGTATTGTTCTTATGTGTGTAAAGAATAAAGTTTTATTTTCAAAGTTCAGAACACTTTTCATGCGCGTTCGTTTTGCATCACATCATACGTATGATTCAAACTTTACAGATGATTTTAATAACCAGATATTATACGACAGGGTATGAACAGAATCGTTTGCAGTGACTAGGATTTGAATACAGGGATGAGGCATGAAGACACAAGGGGTTAGACAACTATGTAGCAACTGTTATACACTGGGATATTATTAAATATATTTATGGTTTATATATTTTATTTAACATTTACAAATGAGGTCACATTTAAGGTAACTGCTGACTTTGATCAGACCTTGCAGTGTTTGATTTGTTGTTTTAATGTTTTTTTTTTTACTTAAATGAGTAAATTAAATTAAATGGAGAATATCAGCTCGATGCTGACATTGGAGCTTCTTGGTAAATATAAGTAAATCACATCTCATTTACACATTAAATAAACATATTTTGAAAGCTACCCCCACACACACACACACACACACACACACACACACACACAGCAGATAAAAAAAACCCTTTTGCACCAAACTAAACCATTCTTGTGTAAACCCTAGAAAGTGTTGTGTGTAAAAATCCCCAGGAGAAGAATTTCTCAAATTTTCAAACTATCCCTGGTACCATGCTACAATAAAAATCACACTTGTTTAAAAGTTCAGATTTTTATTTTCTGTATTTTTGATGAATGTTATGACACTGATCTGTATATTATTTCACTGCAGCCACATGATCAGCTGCTTTAGATAACTATGACTCGTGCCTTTCATAAATTTCATTTAAATCATTAGTATAATTAAAAAGCAGAAGCTAATAAAGAATCGGTTGTACTTTTTATATTATTAATCTATACTAGCTATAAGCTTTACAAGGGCAGAGCTGAAGGTCTGAGTAGAAGGTAACAGTAGGGTTAAACAGTGGCCAGCCACTCGACACCAGCTCTGTTTGTTTATGACGGGTTATCTGCAGCGGTGGCGGCCGCCGACCCTTCACCTGTCTGCAGGAGCGACGAGGACAGAGAGGCAGGACGAGACAAGGGTGGACAGGTGAGGGCAGGAGAGGTGGGCAGACTGATTGAAGAGCCTCTATGAAGTCCTGGAGATGGACAGATAGCCAAGTGACCATTTCACTTCTAGAAGTTCAAGAGATCAAACCCTCTACAGTGACTCTGTAAGTCAAATCTGAGCATATATAATAAAACAATAATAAGTAGCATGGTTTTATTTGCAGTATACTTTAAGTGAGATTTGATCACTATGTAAGAAAAAATGTAAGAGGAAATTGTAAAATAATGTCAGAAATATTTAATAAAATCAGATGCTTCTATCTCCAATATTAAATATTTATCCCCCTTTCTTTTTGTTTGATCTGAGAATATTGCAGAATCTTCCACAATTCCTTTAAAGAGCTATTATTTCAAAAAAATATATCATGTTTTATTGATGCATCCGGATCCATTTTTTTTTAGAATTTTACAGCAGATAAAAAAAGTTTGCAGCTTGATTAATGTTACAAACATTAAAACCTGCCTATTAGGTTTTAGATTAACCCCTTTTCATTTCCACTTAATTAGGATAAATAAGAACCAAAACAACCAAATAGTAGTTAAGAGTAACTCATGACTTTAATAAAGCAATACAATCAGTCTATCTGCATGTACAACACTAAAGACCCCTGAGAACCATAGCAATAATCAGTCTAACTACAAAACTTTCAATGCAACAGTTTATTAAAAGATATTCTACTGCTACTAATGGATAAGACATACACTAAACTAGTACATAGTTGACATGATGTGTTTTTGAATATAAATAAAATTATATTGTTCCCAGTGTGTAAACCACAGACAGCATTCTGCAGTCTCTTATAATTGCAATTTAATTTTGGCCCCTTCCTATAACACCTCTATAAATAAGCAAACATAATTAGACATTAATGGACCTATAAAAAACATTTCTTTCTGGTAACACAAAAAAGCCTTTGCACTTCTACTTTTACTTGCTTTCAATCAAACTGTGAAATGTCCTTCAACCTGGGTACTTGTCCAGCACTTTTCCCCACTGCTCAGTGCTGTGATTAGGCTCCACCTCTGAGGGTCAGGTATTTACCATACCTTACGCTGAGGGTTCACCTTAAAGTCAAATGTCTGTCCTGTCATGAGTGAGTGATGGAAAAGGTGCATCTAAAACCTCAGCAAACTCCACAAACCAGGACTGATGAAAAGCAATGCTGGACAATGGTCATCTATATGGATCAATGCAGATCAGAAATTTGGAGACATGAGACATCATGCAAAAGGACACTGCATCGTGCTGCTCGGGTCTGAGGGTCTCAGAGTTCTTTGTGTGTGAGGTAGAAACGACGGTTGACTTCACTAATCGACAGATCCTGCAGTCGAGGTATGGCCTCTTTCTGGCCTGGATCCTGAAGCTGAGCCTTAGCAAAATGATCTACAGAGAAATAGGAAATAATTACTATCAGACTGTATTACAGTTTTTCTCAAATGCTAAAATCCAAAAGCCAATCCTCTAAACCAAATAACTAGTTGTCTAAACACATTTACTAAATCTATCCATCTTTTTCCAATATCATAAAAACATTTCACATGAAGACACAATTCACAAAACACAATCCTCCGTTCTCAAAAATCTTAACACATTTTTCTTTTGTAAAACACAAGTTGCAAAATAACTCTCATATTCTCAAATGAAAGCTCATGTGATGCAAAATGCTTGCCACAGTCAGCAATATTTGAACACAATGAACACACCTGGCGTCATTCATTACACACAATGACTCAAAATTAAAGATGCTTGTTGCTAAGGCTGTGACCACATGTACAAAAGCAAGTTCAGAGTGCACAGTTTGCTGAAGATTCCAAACAAACACAATGGATGTAGGCAGAGTCAGGGAAAGAGGAATTTGAGTCAGAGGAGGGAGAAGAACTGGCCATGGAAGAAGAGGAGCAGGCCAACGAGGAAGAGGAGTTCAAATCAGTGGAGGAAGAGGAGCAGGCCAACAAGAAAGAGGAGTTCAAATCAGTGGAGGAAGAGGAGCAGACCAACGAGGAAGAGGAGTTTAAATCAGTGAAGGAAGAGGAGCAGGCCAACAAGGAAGAGGAGTTCAAATCAGTGGAGGAATCGGAGCAGGCCAACGAGGAAAAGGAGTTCAAATCAGAGGAGGAAGAGGAGCAGGCCAACAAGGGAGAGGAGAAGGTCCAGGAGGGAGAGCAAGACAACCTCGCACCATCATTACGGACGAGATGCGAGCAACAGTCATTGACCATGTCATTGTCCATGGCATTATAATGGTTGAAGCAGGACTACGAGTCAAATCAGAGGAGGAAGAGGAGCAGGCCAACAAGGGAGAGGAGAAGGTCCAGGAGGGAGAGCAAGACAACCTCGCACCATCATTACGGACGAGATGCGAGCAACAGTCATTGACCATGTCATTGTCCATGGCATGATAATGGCTGAAGCAGGACTACGAGTCCGCCCAAACCTGAGTAGGGTTACCGTGGCCACCATTATCAGGGTAACCAGACAACACAACAGGTATTGTACTCTATTGCTTTCTTCATGGCCAGACCAGATGAGTACCTATTCCTGGATGAGGCTGGCTTCAACCTGCAGAAACAAAGGCAAAGAGGCCATAACATCATTGGCCAAAGAGCCATCACTGAGGTTCCTGGCCAACGGGTGGTGAGGGTTCGGGTGGGGGTAAAATTACTCTTTGTGCAGCCATGAGTTTGGAGGGGTTTGTCCACCGGCATGCTGTCCTTGGGTCTTACAACACCCAACGTCTCCTTACCTTCCTAGAGGAGCTAAAAGACATCCTCCTGGACCACCAACAACAGCATCCTGGGCCCGCACATCAAATTTATGTGATCATTTGGGACAATGTTTGCTTCCACAAAACAAAACAAATCAGAGAGTGGTTCACCACCAACAGTAACCACTTTTTAAACGTCTGTCTGCCACCCTACTCCCCTTTCCTGAACCCTATAGAGGAGTTCTTCTCATCATGGAGATGGAAGGTTTATAATAAACAACCATACACTAGAGAGGACCTCCTTAAGGGCAATGGAGCTGGCCTGTGTTGACATCCCAGTGTAGGCCTTCCAAGGATGGATTCGCCCTTCCAGGGCGTTTTTCCCGCGGTGCCTGGCAAGAGACAATATAGCCTGCGATGTGGATGAGGTGATGTGGCCTGATGCAGCTCAGCGACATGATGCCGCACAGTAATTGCGTTGTGTGTGTGTGTGGTGTGAATAAAGTGAATAAATACTTCACACCCTGATCATGTTTTCAAGAGTACTGTTGTGTGCAATAGATTCTGTTTTTGCATTGAGTTGTGTTACAGTAGTGTACATGCAGAATTTACTACAGATTTATACTCTTAATATGAAACTTTCAAATCTAAATGCCTAATCCTCTGCAGAGATCTAAGAACATCCATTATTGTAAAGTTTCAAAAATATGCATTGGCAGTTATGAAACAAAGAACCTTCTCACAAATTGAGCATTGTGTTGTGAAAGCTTCGAGCTGCTCTTTTGGTGTGAAAGTTAAGAGTTTTGAAGTGAGAAGGTGTGGTTGTGTTTATGTAGCTTTAGAAAAGGGTGTTGTGTTTAGACATTGGGGAACATGGAGGTAACGTTTGTGAAATGTGTTTTAGCATTTGAGAAAAACTGTAATATCATTATGAGAGACATTTTCTATTTTCCACAAAGCAGGAATGAAGACACAATAATATTGACATCAATTATAAAGAACATCACCATTATGAGCAAATTCTAAACTTTAATAGTCTGTCTGTCTGTCTATCTACCTATCTATACATTTGCGGCATTTAGCAGACGCCCTTATTCAGAGCGACGTACAAAAGTGCTTTGAATCTCTAGCAATGAATAAATCTACACTGGTACACAAGATTACAAACTTAATATAAATATAACTTTTGAATTCTACAAATCAAACTTGGAAAGTGCTAATTTGAGTGTTTCAGGAAGACACACACACACACACACACACAGACACACGCACGCACGCAAGATATATGTATAGAAATATGGGCTATATAAATATACAGTGTGAGATATGTACAACTGTAAAAAAGTTATAAATGAAAAAAAAAGTGCAATAATATTTTTTAGTATTAATTATTCACAAAAATTATTAATTATATATTATATATAATACTTCATATTAATTGTAATAATAATAATAATAATTGTGCTCCATCGAAATCAAGTGTAATACTCTCTATTATGTCCATGCTCAAGTGCCTGTAACCACTATGGACAAACTCCTACACATAACGTAGTGTAATAGTCATTAATAAAATTTGTGGCGTTACAATAAATATATATTTACAGTATCTCGCAAAAGTGAGTATGCCCCTCGCATTTCAGCAACCATGTTAGTATATCTTCACAAGGGACAATAAACTATATCCACGTTTCATTTTTAGAGTAGTCAGTGTGCAGCTTGTATAACAGATTTAATGCCCCCTACAAAATAACTCAACATACAGCCATTCTTTTCCAAATAACCGTCAACAAAAGTGAGTACACCCTAAGTGAAGTTGTTACAACTGTGTCCAAAGTGTTTTATTATTGTTAATATTTTGAGTGAGCACGTGGCTGCTGGATGTTAGACACAAGGTGCCTCTCCACCTCCGCTTGAGGCGGCCCCACAGGTGCTCAATAGGGTTTAGGTCTTTAGACATACTTGGCCACTCCATCACCATCACCTTCACCTTCCTCAGCAAAGCAGTTGTCATCTTGGCAGTGTGTTCGGGTCGTTATTATGTTTCAAAACTTCTGTTCGGACCATTTTCTAAAGAAAGGGCAGCACGTTCTGCTTCAGAATGTTGGAACCCATGTGTCCCTCAATGAACCGCAGCTCCCCATTACCAGCAGCACTCATGCAGCCCCAGACCATGATGCTACCACCACCATGCTTAACTGTATGCAAGACACAATTTTACTTGTTACTCCTTACTCACACCACATGCTGCTCCCTACAGGGTCACTTTTAATCCTTAGAATTGTGCATGAACGACAGAGCAAGCCAGACGAAGGCGTCTAAGTGTATGTAGACAGGAACTACCTGGGAAAAGCAATCAGTCACAATGCATCTTTGGAAGTTGCAAGTAAGCTGGCATGCTTGATTCTTTCTCGTTTTCTTCCTTTCGTGTTATTCAGGTCGATGAGCTGCTTAGTTGCAGTAAGAAAAAAAACCCACTGGACTTCTGTTATACTCTTGAAGATATTTTGGAACTCATGCCAAGGTCTTACCTTCAACCTCTTTCTCTCGTTTCCTTCTCGTATTCTTATTTCTTTTTTTCCTCTTTGCCTTTCTAAAAATATCCAACTTCTTTAGCTAATCATTTACCTTTTTGGATTATTGTATCCTAGAGTAACCAAGACTAACCGCAAGTCTTAGACCACGTAATCTAGTGTAATACAACGATTTGATCATCTCGGCATGATGCTGAGATATTCACTAAGGTTAGAATAAATTATAATAAAGCAAATTTTGTTGTTGCTGTTGGCAATGAGGCAGTGAAATTAACTTCCCCTAGATGTCCAAACAGCTGAGTCACTACCTATCTTTCAACGATCTTGAAACCTCTTCATGAAAGACTTTATGTTCAAATAAAAGTGTGCTATAATTCCTTTCAACAGAGTTTAGGATGATGGTATCCTATTTATTCTGTTTATTCATCGATAGAGACTCAAAGCACTTTTGCCCTGGAAAAGGGAGTCGGCTAAATGTCATAAATGTAAATGACTAAGCACAAATCCAAAAATGGATTTTTGAATAGGTGTGTTCCATGGCAAAGGTTGTTGTTATGGGGTAAACTATTATGCTGCAGAACTTGGGTACTGCATGAGCCCTTTTTAAACAGAAGACGTTACAAAATTACTATTAAACATTGTGAATCATCTCGCAATGCAATTTAGCATTCAGGTTAATTCGAAAGTTCTATTAAGTGTGGTGGTTTTGCCAGATAAATACAATGTCCAGAAAAGTCAAGCACAACACAAATGCACAGGAAAGCAGAAATAAAGACACAGAAGTTATTACATTAACAAAACAAAGGAAACAATGGGTAAACTGCTGTTTTATATATGTGACCAACATACTGACATATTTTAAGTCACATTTTGTACTGTATATGTAAACAGGTCCTTAACATGGAGTCTAAACCCCACAGCCAGTGGAGCACCGATCATTACGACACCAGAATACAGATTATCAAATAGAGACATGGCGTTTTACCTGTGACGTTGTCCACCGAACACAGAGGAGCTGTGTTGATCATATTGACTCCAAACAGCACCACAAAACACATGGCAATAGTGACAAGCAAATAAACCGGCAAGGCGAGAGCCCAGTATCTGTGGAAAACAAAAGGATTTTAGCGCGTCTGTCTAGTTTTGCCTTAAATACACTAATTTGCTGCTCATCGCTTGCAAAGCTGAGTTACTACAACTATCCCAGGATTTTGCTGTGTATAAATGTGCTGCCTCTCAATAATAGTGTGTGTGATTACAGATGATCAGCCATGGACACAGCTGCTGTGAAGGCAATACGAACACAGTTCATTTGTATGTTTCTAAATCTGGAACAGCTTTTGCACATTTTCACTGCCCATAGCTGTTACTATTTACTTGTTGTACATATATTTAGATCTGCACAATGTTGCTATATGCACTTCTGGTAGACTGCATTTCTTTGTGGTGTACCTGTATTATCAACACAGTCTCACTGCATTTCGTGATATAATGATTTTTCCCTATTTAATCAGAGAATAAGGCAGAAAATATACAGTCAGGGTTATACTGTGATAAATGCGTTTGTCTCTTATTAATGCAGTTTTCTAAATTAACCAGGATAATATATTTACTGTATTTTCACTGTAAGGAACCGCAGACGATGGTTTAAAGTAGCTCACTGAAAACAGGGCAATAAAAACAAGGATAAAATCTCCTGCTTAAATGTTGAATAATACTGTTTGAAGGTACAAAAAAATCGATAACAATGATTAGCACCTGTGGTATACAGTAACACTAAAAATACTTCCGATGGAAATAGATTACATAGAAAGTCGTCCTCAGTGACAAGAAAAAATAGTCAAATTCGTGTCTATGAACATGAATCAATAGATCATATTGCGTGACTATATGACGAAATGTTGTGAGACTGGGCCGGTGTGTGTGTGTGTGTGTATGTGTGTCCGTCTGTCTGTCTATCTATGTTTTCACAATATTGATGAACAGTGTCCAATCTTATACTGCAGTGACGTGCTGTTATAAGAGCAATAAATCTATTAGTGTTGACCAATGTGATATATCTTATCCATGCGATAGAATCGATTCGGAGAAATCTACTGATCTCTCTTTTTCTCTCTCTCCTTTGCAGACACACACTGGAAATGTTCATGATGCCTTCAAATACTGAAAAAGCAAAAAGAAGTAACCTTTTCATTCGAGTATTTAATTGGAACATGCCTGATAAGTGTATGTACCTCCCAAGACAAAAAAAGGACTGTAGATAAAGGACAATAGGTCCAATTTAACCTTTTGTCCAAAGTCCAGCAGCACCTCTGATGACAATACATGAGGATTATAATACTCAGATTTCATGATAGGAACGAAAGACTATTTCTATCGTTCATTTAAGGTTCTCAATGACATGGTTCACATACTTCTGGGGCCAGTAGGTTAATCCAACAGCGTGTAGCCAGGTCTCAGGAACATAAGCCCAGACTAAATAATACACTGTCCAACAGAAGAACACACACAAGGCAAATGAATGTATGTAGAAAGTTTCAGATAAATAATATTTCGAGTGTTTTGCATGTTTGTGGTTCGTTAAATGCTTACAGAAAGCAAACTGGGATCCCAGGAATAAGACAAATCCATAGATCGCCCTCTCAGGCAGAGGTGAAGGAGAATTCTCCACCATGATGAACACCAAACTGTAGGACTGTAACCTGGAAGGCAGATCCACTAATCTAATTCACATTTCAGCAATAGATCTACCTGTAGTAAAAAAATAAATAAATGCTGCTATATTACTAGATTAGTCGCTCTTGAGTCATATTTTAACTCACTGTATGCCACCAGAATTATTATTTATTTATTAAAAAAATATACAAAAAATTGTTTTGATTACGAAATACAAAAAGGCAGCACTTCCCTTTCTTAACTGACGTCTATTTACTTGTTTTTTAAGTTTCAGTGCTGATGACTGCCATCTACTGGTTTGGATCCGCATTACAACTCTTTTTCTCGTACTCGATGGAACTTTCGAAATAATTTTGTTTCATGAATTGAAGTTGTTTACTTGTTTGTGTTGTGAGAGTCACGTTTACAGAGCAGAATCGCATTTTTTTGGGAGTCGACTCTCAGATTGTTTCGTTTCCCTCCATAACTGTGATAAATGGACGGCCAGTAGGCGGCGCCGCTGTCCTGTTTATGTTTTAGGCGTATAGTGGGAGACTAGAGAGACGTACGAGGTTTTATGTTGATGGAAATCTTACAGCCCTGAAGAACGATCGAAAGGTTGGTGACATGAGTATTTCTACGTGTTTGATTTAATTGATCATGATCGTTTTTATGGGATCATTTAAGTTGTGTATATTGTGTTCTTTATTATGTCTAAATATAAGAGCAGGCTGGGGCCGAGCTGTTTAGACGTTAGAGCTCAGTCTAAAGCTGGAGCCATTGTAGTTCCTGCATGTAGCACTTTTACTTTCCTAAAATGTCCAGAGGGACTAATATCCATCTTAGATCTTAGTTACGTTTTTCATAATGGCCTAGGTAAAAAAAAAAATATTTTTAAGTACAAACCATAAGAGCTGCTGCATTTAAATGAGAACTACAGGAAGTGACTAGCACTTCCTCACTATAGCATTGCATACTAACTAGTCTTTAAGAATTTAGGGACATTAGAGGCATTACATTTGAGTAGTTATCAGTAAAAGACTGTGTGTGTGTGTGTGTGTGTGTGTGTGTGTGTGTGTGTGGGCGTTTTTAGATGTAGTGCTTGATTTGGGACTAAGCTACTGTAGTACACAATGCATTAAAACCCCCCACATGGTTTCTGTAAATGGTTTGGCAGGATGAATGTCCACCCTCGCCTGTTTTTAACAGCATATTATCTTCTGAATTATCCTTGAACAACCCAAGGGCGAGGTTATTATACCCTTCCTGGTGTGCATGACTCATTATGAGGTCAATATGCCATTTCCAAATATGTCAACACCTCTCCTAGAAAGGATTTCAAAGAAGACATTGCAATCAAAAAGGTCCTATTTGACTCTGATGAGTCCAAGGTACAATCTCTGTCCGAAAAGGGTAACACGATATCGTTCTTTTCTCGTACGGTTTGCCTTTAGGCTTTATATCAAATATTTGTATTGATCTGTTCTATTTAAGACTCGAGATGTTCGAATCTGAAGACTCTGATTTTGAGGAGGGACCGGATGTGGTTCGACACAAGACTACAATCGTATGTTGGGATCAAAAGATCTATTAATGTACCGTATTATTACATGTAGTAGAAATAATGATGTCCTTGTAATTAATCTATTCACCATGTAGGTTAATCATGGAATGTTTCCGTTGATCCACATGGACCAATCTGGTAAGATATCACCATTTCACAGCAGCTGTTTGCTTTGCTTGGAAAAGCTGAAATTCTTTTGGATTAAAAGCAAACGTTCCCTTTGAATTGTCTAGACGATTTGTACGAGAGATGGAGTCGAATAAAACCTGAGCTGAGAAGAGAGGCGGGACACTTGATGCATATCTCGATGTTCTGGTGGCACATTTTGTACCGGCAACAAGATAATCACAACACTACAGCCTGGGCTGTAGATATGGGCTTCTTGGATTCCAAGTGAGTTTTGTTAGTGCGATATACGCACGAAAAATGTTTTAAATATTTCATGAGTCATGCAATTTCTGCAAATTCCTGAAATTGGAAATGGAGGAGTCACCACTGTAACAACACCCATCACATTCTTATTGAGCAATATTCTTTTTGAAAAAAGCATTTCACTAATCCTTAATTCCTACAGGCTGATGTTGATATACAGGTGTGTCTCAATTCTTTGTATTAACTTTCCTTATTGTAGATTTCAACAGTATATTACACAACATTTCAAAAAAATTTTTTTTGGGTGTTTTAATAATGAAGAAAGGCACCTAAATTGTGTTGTGATATATAATAATTAAGAATAAACAAGCAGGTAATGTACATAATAATGAGTAAGGGCTTGGAAAATAAAGGTGGTATTGAGTTAAAGAAGGAAACAAGGGAAATCAATAGCCCTGGGGTTTGATAGTCAAATCTCAATCTCTTCCATTTTGTGTGATAAAGACCAGGATGCTCAATATGAACTTCCCTTTAACACATTCAGTACTGTTTCTTTTATATTTAACAACTGCTTTATACAAATTATACAATTGAATTGGTTTACAAAAGACATCTGTGTATGCATGTATTCAGAGAGTGATGCAAATCTATTTGAGGCTTAAATAGAATTGCAAAAAAAACCCAAAACAAACATTGTATTATAACAAAATTCCCGCCAAATTTGAATCATTGTTAGAGCTAATTATACGTTTGGACGTTTTGTGACATGGTGATCGTGGCTTTTTCTTAAACAGTCTAAATGAAGAGGTTTCAATGCAAGTGAAAAACACTTTGTTCGATTTTTATCGTGTCCAAACAAAAAATAGTTTCAGCGGTGTAGGAGAGGCTTTCTGTGCGATCTATGATGCAATCATGATTTCTTTTTCTGCTCAGGGAAGAATCACAAAGCACACACAGCGACACATACGTTTTTTTTTCGGTTTAATGCGGGAAACTGACAAGTATAAATTCTCTGGACTAAACCGGAGTTAAAACTGTTCCTGATTGGGTAATAATACTTGTTTCCAGAGATGCGTGAGTTCAGACAAAGACAATCCTATAGACACTGCACAGACAACATAGGAATGTGTGTTGGGAGAACTAGTGTGAGGCTCGTCTTAATACTAACACATTTGTATACAGAGGACTGAAAATTTCCATCAGCAGATCTGTTTGTGCTTCGTGGAACACTTTGCATTTCGACGCCATAGTTTGCATCCACTTGTGCCTTTAGAGAGATGTGTCTTCGTATTTGCTCTTCTCTATCCCTATTCTATGATGAGAAATAATCTAATAAAAACCTAATGGAAGTGGAAACTACAGGATGATCAGGTCTTCATCTACAGGTCACAACGGCTCACTGAGCGGTTTAATGTGGATGCTGATTCTGTGAATCTGATGCTACCGTCATTTATGGTGACCAGGGGTCTGTTTTTGTACATCACTTACTACATCCGAGATCAAATAGCAAATCCAAGTTCGTCTAATCGTTTTGGATAATTAGTTGTGATTTTTGTTGATAATTGCGCATTTCAGTGTAGCTTGACAAAGCTATAAATATTGATCAATATTTTTAACACACTACTGAAATGGTCAAGGGACACCTCAGAAGCTGTAAAATAAATAAATAAATAAATAATAATAAAAAAAATATATAAATGCCTGAGGGCAAAAGGTTGATTTTTTTTTTGCTTAATTTTCCACAATAATTTTTTTTAAAACAAGTCTTTCTTAATGCCACAGCCACCACAGAACCCACTAGAATTTGAGAGCAAGTAAAAGTACTTTTTTTTTTTTTATTGTAAAATTATTATTATTTTTCTTTTTTTAATTTTTTTATGAGGGTCGAATAAATAAATATTGTTAACGATTCGCTCACAAGAAAAACTTTCCAAAAGTAAATTATGGTGAGAATCAAGTCTTATCACGTGTTATGTGTTGCATTCATAAACTCTGTATTGCTTTTGTTGCCCTAGAAAAAAAATGGAGAGGACTTTCAACAGTCTTTGCATTAATAACATTCAAATTAACTGACCTTTTTCCTATTGGTTTTTTGTGTGTGTGTATCAACTGTTTGGAGACACTTAGTCTTTTATTGTTTTGAGACACAAGAATGTTTGTTTTGTTTATATGCAACAAACCTAGGTCAAAGGCAAAAACACACCAGAATTGGACATTGAATGACAGCAAAAAAAGTTTAGTAGACAGAGTCCAAGTCGACATTTTTGGCTCTAACAGAAGAACTTATGTGAGACAAAGAACAGGGGAAGATTTCAGCAGAATACCTCACTCCCACTGTCAAACACTGAGGTGGAAGCTTAACAGTTTGGGGTTGTTTTAAAGCAGGAAAGGCTGGAGACCTATTCTAGGTGAAAATAAACCTGAACCAACATGGCTACCATTCTATACTTGTGAATTTTTCATTGGGATGAATAAAGTGACCTACAGATGCACGAACCAACCAATCAGAACCAACTTTACCATACGACTAAACAATAAACTCAAGTGTAAGTCCAAGTGTTATTTACAGAGCAATCAGTCAGCTGGCCTGCCCAGTCACCGCACCTAAATCCTATTAAACTGCTCTGGGATGAACTGAATCGCAAGGTCAGAAACAAATCTCTAAGTAGAGAAGAACATCTTTGGCAAGTTTTACAAAAGGCATCGCAAAGCCTTTCAGCGAAATGCTTGGCTGAATCGAATCGACTGCATGTCGAGCATGTGTAAAGCTGTTATTTATGCTAAGGGTTTTTTTTCAATGAAAATAAAATTTAACAACTGTACATTGATATATTTATTTGGTCAAAGCAAATATGTTAAATGACCTCGTTTGTTGCGTTTAAACAAAAGGACGATAAATATGTATCTCTGTAAGCATGTTATATATATACATATATATATATATATATACACACACACACACACACACACACACGCACACCAGCACTGAGCCTGTGACTCTAATGCGCCTCTGCCTGGTCAGGTGACCTGCGGCTTCCAGAGCACCAACATGCTGACGGCTATGCCCAGCTCCTTCCTGGACCCGCTCCTGTCCTTCGCCCTGCTTGAGGACCCGCAAATCCGTCTGCTGGTCCTCGAAATCCTTGTCAGCCTCATCGATCGCCATGCCAACCTCCCCAAGTTCTCCACCATCAGGTTTGTGTAGAGAGACGTGAAAAAAAGACTGCATATATATATATATATATATACATTATATATATATATATAAAATCTTAAATAAATGCACATACACTTTTTTTTTATATGAATTAAATTGAGTAATCTATTAAATTGGCCCAAATTTAATTGAAAAATTGGAAAAATCTTATTAAATAGTTTACATTTGTTAGACCTAATTTGTGTAATACAGATGTGTGTATGTGTGTATCTTGTACATTTAATATTTAATTTTTTTTATATATATAAACCTCTTTCTCTTTCTTTCCATAGGAGGATGAAGGTCTTATGAAGGCAGTCAGCTGGTTAAGTGAATCTGGTCCTCCAGGTCTAAGTCGTAAAATCCTTCAACTAGGCTCAAAGCAAATACGCCTCCAAGTTTTAGAATTTGTGTTTTCCGAGTGTAAGTCATCCCACTGTATATGCTGTAAATGAATCATTTCAGTGTGAGTCCTGAGCAATGGCTCACAGACGCTCAACTTGACTTGTGTTGCTGTGACTGATTGGGGAGAAAGAGTGTACCACCCCTAACTTCCAGACAGCACACCAAGTTTTGTTCTCTTCGACTCTAAGCTGTGATTTGATCTTCAATCCTGTCACATTCAGCTTGAGCTGTAGCTTGGCATTTATGCTAAAGCTTTAATCTTCAACTTTAAACTCCATGAAAATCATTGCAAAAAAAGGGGAGCGATTTTGCTGGAAAATGCTTTTTATTTTTTCCCCTCAGATTCTCGTTTCATACAAGTTATGTCTTGTAGCAAAAATAGGATGTTTAAGGAGCTATCTTTGGATCCAGAGCCATGGTGTTTACAGGTATAAATTCAACAGTGTAAGAATCTGTTTACTTGCTAAGTCTTAACTACATTTAGCTACACATCCTTCGCTCTTCGTTCGTTTCCGCAGAAAAGTGAAGAAATGAAAAACAAAGGGAACGATCAGTTTCAGAAGAGAAAGTTTGATGTTGCATTGAAATGGTACACAAAGGCCATTAAATACCAGTAAGTCCCCAATACTCTGACTTATACATACAAGCAGAAATTATGGCCTGTATTTCAGTCTTGCATGTTATGTTTCAGTCCCAACAACCACATATTGTATGGCAACCGAGCACTCTGCTTTATTCGTTGTGAAAAATACCTGTAAGTTTTACAGAATCATTTAAATGCATTTAAATAATGTTATTTATCGGTATTATATTGTTCGCCTTTAAAAAAAAAAAACCAATTCTAAAATGTTTTTCAGGAAAGCAATGGCCGATGGGAAGCGAGCTATTCTACTGCAGCGTGACTGGGCAAAGGTAAACCTCTTCAGCTATTTTACATTGATCATAGAGCTTTTCAGTCTTCCTCCAATTCTCAAGTTTTACTTCCTGGCCAATTTTTCCACGTTTGTCCTTTATGTTCCAGGGCCACTATCGTTTCTGTGATGCCTTATTCTTTTATGGAGCTAAAGACAAAGCAGTGGAATCCAACATTACAGCTCAGAGCTATTGCAGTGCGGATCCTGAGGGAATGAGAGACCTCCAGCAGCAGTACAGTCGCTTCATGATGGAGATTTCTGAGAGTAGAAGTAAGGGCAGATATTTAAAACCTTCCCTGAAGTTAAGCATAAACTCCATAACTACAATAATAATTAAGTAGTAATAATAAAACACATAATAAACGAAGAAAATATGCAGAATCATTTTATTCTCTTTAAATGTATTATTTTTTTTATTTTTTTCAAGCTGAAGGAAAACAGAAGAAAACGGAGACTAAGAAAGGATCCAGTAAAAGGTATTATTTTGTTCCATTTTTAATATACAGTAAGAAATGCATTTATTTGTGTCTGAATAGTGTTTGATTTCTGGTAGACCCGAGACATCTTGTGGAATCGATCCCACGTCCCAACATGTTGATCCAGATAAAGCTCCAGAAGCAGCCCATAACTCTGATTCTGCAGAGAATAAGGTAAGAGGACAAAAATATATCATTCAATTATTTCCCTCACTGTTGGTAACTAGAAATCATTAGGGGAAAGCAACTTTAATATAAATCTTCAAAATCAATAAATATTGATAAAAGTATTGGGTCATGTGATTTTTCAGCACTGCATTCTACGTTTAGTCTCAATTTGCTCTTATTATTTAGTCTATTCTTCTGGGAAGATGTTCCACTTGATATTGGAGTGTGCTTATGGATATTTGTGTTCATCAGCCACAAGGGTGTTATGAAAGGCAGGTACTGATGTAGGTGAGGTGAGGAGGTCTGGGGTGCAGTCAGTGTTCCAATTCATCCCAAAGATGTTCTGTAGGGATGAGATCAGAGCTCTATAGCAGGCCACTATAGATTTTCCTCTCCAAAGCATGTAAACCATAATCATCATGGAGCTCACTTTGTGCACAGAGGCACTGCCATGCTGGAACAGGTTTTTGGTTTCTGCTGCACCACTGCTTCCGTTTTCTCTGGAGGTTTTTCCGTTCAATTCGGCAAATATTTTAACCAATTTTAGCCTGTTAGATTAACTGGCAGTCTAAAATTACCCATAAATTCCCACATATAAAGCTGAGAGCTTAAATCACTCAATGTTCATGTTCATGATGGACTATTGGACATTGTGATCACAATATTTCTTACTTAGGCTTTGCTAAAAGTAAATGGTAAATGTTTTGGTCCATAACTGTTATTTTACTCTATCTATCTATCTATCTATCTATCTATCTATCTATCTATCTATCTATCTATCTATCTATCTATCTATCTTAAAAGTCAGCTAAAAAAAATTTACAAATGGTCTACTTTAAAAGTCGTGCCTATTGAGTAACTATCGAATTGTTCATATTCTTTAATAGCAGAAAGCAGAAGACACAAAGCAGGAGGAACCATCAGGTGAGTTGCATTTGCTTTAGTATTCTTCCACTTTTTCTATGTTTTTTGTGCATTTATAATGTTCAGGTTTGTACTGAATAAATAGTATAAGATAGCTCTCATAAAAAACTAAAACCTTTGTTTAGAAAGAAATTAAATATTGACTCTTCCAAATAGACATAAGCCGTCATAATACCAATAGTAATTTGGTATTACATAATAGTAAGTTGTAACAAAATAATTTAACTATAAGAACATTTTTGTTTTCCTGACAAAGAAATAATTAAATTACTTGTACATTCAAGTTGATTCACAGTGGCTTCTAGAACGTACCAGGTGTACAGGCAGGACTCATCAAATGTAATACATTTCTGTGTGAGTCACGTTTCAGTCATGCATTAACAGGTCAAGAAGAAAAACCGCATAGAAACCAGACACGCAAAATCACGTTTGACATTGGGTTTTTGAGACACCACCAGAAGAATGTGTAAAGTGGAGTTTGGTTAAGACCCCAAATAAATAACTGAAACAATATGATAACCCACAGTAGTTTACTTCAAAATTTAGTTGTTTGTTTAATTTTATAGTTAACAAACTATAGTTTGTTAGCTATAAACTATTCAACTATAGTTTTATAGTTAGGTTTGGCCCAGAGCTCTACACACAATAAATGTTTTGTGTTAAAGCAAATCACTATATAAATGTCAGCCAGGGACTAATGACCTGCTACACTCTTGATCACTCTCACACACACACACACACACACACATACACATACATAACTCTATATATATAATAAATAACTACAGAAAAAAGTATCCTTTTTTTTTGTTGTTGACTAAGTAAAAACAAAACTTTTAGTTGTTTGTAATATTATATTAAAATATTTATTGTGCATAGGGCTCTGTGCCAAAGCTTGTACACCCATAAAAGTTATCCCAAAATCCGTATTCTATAATAAATGTTATCTGAGAAGCCATTAGAATTTAATATGAACGTCCATGTGTTAAATTGTCAGTATTTGGCTGTACTGTGTGTGTGTGTGTGTGTGTGTGTGTGTGTGTGTGTGTGTGTGTGTGTGTGTGTGCGCAGGCACACGAGAAGTGCTGAAACATCAAAGCGTGTTAAAACGGCATTTTGTTCAGAGTATAAAAAAAAATAAAAATAGAAAATTGCCGGGTTTTTACGATGTAGAAACAAAACAAATACATCATGTCAGAACCTTTCATTTTGAAAGTGAATACTAATGAGAAAGAAGTGCAATAACCTGTTTGGAAAGTATTAACATAATAAAGGAATAATTAGTCGAAGCACGTTTATGCGAATCGCGCGGCGCGTACGTACGCAAGGCTTTTTGATTCTCAAATTTGGGTTTGATTGCAATAGTACATATCAAACCTAAAAAGGTCATCATTAAGGTCAGGTTATGTTCCCGGGTATCGCAGGTGAACTTCGGCCACCTTTTACCTCAAGTCTCATACATGAAAGCACCCAGGTTTTTCCCCCTTTACAATGTTTGTGGTTGTCATGTTGAAATTTCAAGACAAAGAGGATAATTGTTTTGGACATAATTTTACTTTATTTAAATAATTTTTTTACTTCACAAACCCCTTGTTGTTTTGTGAGATGGGTGTAGACATATATCCACTGTAGGCATGTAGATTTTTTCTGACTGTGTCACAAGTGGTTATTAAGTAACACAAATAAACAATTTGAATCGCTCCAATCCTGTTTGCATCGATTTGTTTAGGTGTGATGATTGGGATTGCGTGTATTTTTAAAACAGGAAGTGAAATTTTTCTGCAGTTTGCACAGATCGAGTTATTATAGAGAAGGTAAATTGGTTTGGCAGGGGAGTGTAGGCCATGTGACCCATTTGAGCAAAGTTTGCTCTTGCAGTCAGACCACATATCCGCTCTGGTTCAAGAGGAAACGATAAGCTAAATGCATAACCGATGTTGCACCACAAGTGTTCAGTGACTGGGATTTCAGAGGCAGCAACAATGACTGTGCATATCACGCGTTTTTATGTTTCTCTTTCTGAAGAAATGTGTGGTGTGTGTGTGTGTGTGCCAGGGGGAGAGGCTGAGACAGAGCGGGCGCGCTCGTGCTTGTGTTGTCAAATTTCTGTTCTGCCGTTCAGGTCTTGCCAGTTTTGTTGTGTGTCGCAGAAGGAATGATCTTTCTGTCCCGCGGTGATTGTGTGCTGTGCTTCACAAACTGATCTTTCTGCTTTCAGGGACGACGTTGACTGACCCTCAAATCGAGGATAACTTTAAAGAACCTAAAAGGTAACTTGAGCTAAACCAGCAATTTTTTTTCTCACTTTCTTGTCTCTAAAAAAACAAACCAAAAAAACAAGCAACACTTCTGAAGTCTTAATTCTTCATAGGTTTTTCAGGGCAGTGCGTCTTTTTCTTATTAACTTGAAGGAAATTAGACGGCTGGTTTTATATTAGTAAGCTCAGCTCTATGGTAACAGCTTCACATAGTGTAATGTTACATATGTGGTGTAAACTCTTAACACTTTGGTTTAGCAACTTTTCTGCTTCATTATCGTATGAATGTACACTTCAACAGATTTTCTTGTCACCATTTGCTGTCTATATCTAGGTCCCTTTTCTATCTAGGACACTTTTGCTTTTTGTTTCTCTCCTCTCTTGATGGTAAATACCTTGAAAAGTTGCAGCAGTCTTTTTTTTTAATGGTATCCTCATTGGAGTATTTATTCAGGATCTTAAAATTTAGCTGAAATAACTTGCTTTCTTGAACCCATTTAATGTTTAATACTCAAACATTTCCATTTTATTACATAACATTTAAATCTATCTAAATATTATTATAACATTTTTTTTTTTTCTTTTTTCTATCTCTTCCCCTCATTTACTGGAGTCTACCATATTAGTCAGATTGACTAGGAATATATTTCTGTTTTATGAGCAGTTCTTTACTTTTACAAACACTTTTCATATTTCCTATTTTATGTAGAGATATATATATATATATATATATATATATATATTTTTATTTGGAATAAGGCAAATGAAAAATACTATATTTGGGGGGAAATGTGTCGAAGGCAGAAATCACTTTAGAACAACCTACTTTCATTAAAAGTTATCAAAAGAAACATCAATAAAGAACTTTAATTTTAAGTATTTTACAAGGATATTTCAAGGAATTGCATTGCATTTTCAATTTCAGTTTAGTAAAGAGACTAGTTGTTATGGATCTCTCTTGCTTCTGAACTTATGCTTTTTGGTATTGTGTTGGTATCTGCCCTGTAGTGAGATGCTTCTTCATGCATGCGGTTTCTAATCGGGGTGGAAAGAGTAATAAAAAAAAAAATATATATATATATATATATTACAGACCAAAAGTTTGGACACACCTGTTTATTCAAAGAGTTTTCTTCATTTTCATGACTATGAAAATTGTAGAGTCGCACTGAAGGCATCAAAACTATGAATTAACACATGTGGAATTATATACATAGGAAAAAAATGACCTGAAAATATGTCATATTGTAGGTTCTTCAAAG
>MU537915.1:2756823-2767406 GCA_024362625.1 Silurus asotus | reverse complement strand
TATATATATATATAATATAAAATTCCCCCCTCTGATTTTATTTTTTTATTTATTTATTTAGACTCGGTAACAATATAGTTAAGTGCAATAATTCATGTAAAATTACAGATTAAAACAATTAAAACAAAAGTTGGTTTGCAAAATATTCTTAAGTATGATCAATGTCACTAATGTGGTAGAAAAGATCTACTGCATGCTAAACTGAGGAATGCTTAGGGCATTCACAGTGTTGTAGCCTCGACTTTTTTCCATTCTGTGTATTTTCACTTAGAAATGAAACCAAAAGTTAATTATATTTTAAACACCGGGAGAAAACAAAAGCACAGAATGCAGAGCTCGCGTCAAAACGGGTTAAATGCAATGATCTAATGGGTCTGCGGGACAGAATGCTTTATTAATAACCCCTTTAGCCAAATCCTGCTTATTTATATCTGGTGTGCAGTGACATCAGAATAAAGGAGACACAAATACATAGCATATAGAGATGACAATACTTTTTAAAATATAGCAGTATTTATGTTCATGGATACCACTGGAATTTGACTAAATAAAAAAGAACCCCAGATATTCCGTTTTATTTAAGGTATTTTATTTAAGGAAGAAAAACTTATCCAGATCAATTTAGGAGTACAAAAAACATCATTTGGCACAGTTAAAGGGTTAAGGGTCTTGCTCAAGGCCCCAAAATTCAGCTTGCTGTTGCTGAGATTTGAGCTCCTTAACTTTTGATCAGAAGACCAATATCTTAACCAGAAACCTTAACCAGTAATTAACCAGTGACCACTTCCTTGTGGGATTTCCTTTAGCCTCTGATGTATCTTTGAATGTAAAGTGCAAGGAGTGCACATGGGGCAGGTTGGCAGAACAGTGTACATTAGGTAGAAATAGTATATAAGGCATTAAAAAGCGCATATGGCATGGATTAAAATACTCAAATCTAAACATTGAGACTAAACTGGTGCAAAGTAGAATGGGCGTATGTACCACATGCAAGTGTAAGTAAAATACAGAACACTGCAGGGAAAAACTATTCTTAATGGTATCTCAGGCAAAGATTTGCTACAATATAGACAAAATATGCAGAGTTTTCTCTTCTCTAAGAGTATTGTCACATTTTCTTAGCGTTAATGCAATTTGGGTCAACCTGAATGTAAACACAAGGCTGTGCAATCACATTCACATTTTATTTTTGTTTGTGTAATTAACTAATTTGTCCATTTCTATGTATGTCATGTATATGCTCTGTCTCTCTCTCTGCTCTACTTGTAGCGACATGGGGGACAGGAAAATGAAAAAAGCAGTGTCGAGCATTCCGGAGAAGCAGTCTGTAAAGAATAGACAGCCACCTGCAGCGGAAAAAGTACATGATCTGACTTTCTTTCACTGTACATTTGCATTAAATATCTTTGTGTTTGTGGTTTCATGCAAGATTTGGAAAGCCTCCAGATTGCAATATGGTGCTTTGTCACTCGACATTTAAATTTTCAATACATAATTCTTCTTGTCTTGACATATTAGTTTACCAAAAATAGATCTTTGATATGGAGGAAAAAAAAAACATTGTATCGCTTGAATGTTCTTTATTAAACCAGTTTTAATAAACCCCAACCTAACACCCTCTATTAAGTTTAATGCTTAGATTAGTGGATGATTGAAAACAGAATCAACAAATGCAAAGTTAAAACACCAATCAAAAAAAGACTAAGTAGAATCCAGGGTTGTGATGTCAAAGTATCAAATGACTAGATACTTTTCATAGCCACTGAGCCAATAGCCAATAGTCAATTTCCATATTTTTTTTTTTATGTTAAAAAAAAAATAAAACAAAAAAAAAGGATCAAAAGCAGCATGTAGCACATAATATAACATGTTCATAACATTTAGCTCATTCTATATCCAAACAAGTGATAACAGTGTGTGAAAGCATCAATTCATTGGAAGAAGGTGTTTTGAGAATGTGTGGGGGAAGCAGGTGTGTTTAATTGGCCAAAGCCTGGACCACGACCTCTTAATATAAAGTTATCGCACTAACACACCTGCTTTCAATAAATTTATGTTTCCACACATTGCAATCAGTTATATATAGTTAGATATAGAAGGAAAGACCATAATCACTTGTTTTTTCATTTACTGAAATGTAAAAAGGTCAAAAAGTAAAAAGTACTAAAGGTAACGGTTCAGCCGACAGTAAAAAGTACCATACTTTCACGTTTAAAAAAAAAATGTTTATGAAACATTTAAGATCCATTTGTTTAATATTTAAGGTAACTAAGATATGAAAAAATAACGAAAGTATAGAAAAAGAAAAAAAATATATAGAAAACAGGTTCGCAAGTGAACGCAAATAAGATCAGGAATTCAATATATTCAATATTCAATTTCAAGAATGAAGCTGTATAAAAGAAGGAATAAGCTGCAACATTGCATTTGTTTGCTTTATCATTTTCTTTCAATGCTGTACAACATTTTATTAAGACCATATTCCTACTAGTGCCATTACTTGCTAGTGTGCTGCTAATTCTTTTGACTTTCACTTTTGTTTAAACCTTCGTGGAGATTTGTGAAAATCCCATAATGCAAACGAGCTGTGCTGGGTGTGCCTCTGCTAATTTACAAGTGATTAATGATGCGATTGATATTTGCAGTATTATAAAAAACTTTGGTAAATCCAAGGGAAATTTTGGTTCAGTTCAAGTCAGGTCAAGCAGCTTTTTTTTTGGTCATATGTTTACCATCTTCAGTTAGTGTCAATACAAATTTACACTGGACAAGACAAAACACAAATATAGATTGACATAAATCCCATTGTTATGCTGTTATCATATGACATTGTTAGTGTGCTGTTCAAATGGTGCTGATCGTATAATGTGTTATTCCCGAAGCTCCAGAGCATCAGCGGTAGCAGTGAAGTGTGCGGTAAGACGCAGTTTTGTGCTGCAGTACGGGACGCTCATACGGCTCTCAGTGACCAACGGTGCCGCAACGCAGAGCAGTCATTCTCTGAGGCTCTCAGGATTCTGGGGACCACTGGGACCAAGGTAAGATGGATGGCAAAAAGAAATCCATATACACATATGGCAGGGTAGATCAAGCACACCCGGGAAGCCATAGGATCATCTGAGGCCTGTTGTACTGTCATTATTATATAGATTTCTGTTTAGTCAATATAGTGTTCAAATGTAGCTTTTAGTCTTGTCAGACGTATTGAAATGATTGACAGTGTAAAAACATTGTTCTGATCGACATACTGACTGAGTCCCTTTTTAAACAAAGCTTCTCATATCAATTAATTTTAACAAATACACCTACCAGGCATTTCATTATTACAGTATTATAATAATATGACCAGTGAGTGAATAACACTGATTATCTCTTCATCATGGAACCTGTTAGTGAGTGGGATATATTAGGAAGCAAGTGAACAGTTTGTTCTCAAAGTTGATGTGTTGGAGGCATGAAAAATGGGCAAGCATAAGGATTTGAGTGAGTCTGACTAGGGCCAAATTTTGATGGCTAGACAACTGGAGAGCATCTCTAAAAACTGCAGGTCTTGTGGGCTGTTCCCGTTCTGCTGTGCTCAGAATCTATCAAAAGTGGTCCAAGGAAAAAACGGTGGTGAATTATAATTCAATCTTTGTGACTGCTTGAACTGGAAGTAAAAATCTAATCGGATTAAGGCAAATGTATATTGTGTACAGTAAAACACCATTGGAAGAGCATAATTCGTTCGTGAAAATTGCTTGTGGGTCCATTTGCTCGTATTTTCGAAACTAGTTTTCTCCATAAGAATGAATGATGATTTAATCGGTTTCGAAACCTCATTCGATCGCTTTTTTCTGCACTTAAAAAGTATTTGTAGCCTATTTTAACAAACAAATACACCGCAAATTACCTTAATGTAAACATTATTTAACACTTACTCATGTTGTAGTGTTTGATTGCGAGTGTGAGACACACACCACGCTCGTACTTTTCCACTATTTCCTTCTTGGTTTCAATGGTAATTCTATTTACTTTCGTTTTTACAGCACCATCACTGATTTTCTTGGGAGACATTTTTCAAGATTTCTAGTGAAATAAAAATATAACTAAAAAATTGTACGTTTTTGCTGCACTGAACAATGAGAGCGACTGAGCGACAGATGTTACCCTCGGCCGAAAAGTGGGGAACCAGGAGCATGCGTTTGCTCGTACTATTAGTTGCTTGTACAATAGGGTTTTACTATACTCTGGTAATGGCTGGCTGTTGTAATGTGATTTTCAGAAATGCTATCTGAGGGTGTACAGCTCTGTTTGCACGCTCAAACACACCTGATCGAACTTCCTGATTCCTGACTTTAGCCATTGTGTTTGAGCAAAGATACCATCAAAGTGGAGCAGTGAATTTCCTGACCATAATGTGACTAGTATTATTCTACTTAACTGAATATTTCCAGTTAAGTTTTTGGTGTTGAGGTCGGAAAAACCTCATTTGGTAGACGATTGAATGCCTAAATTCAATATGAATATATATACTATAAAATATGGCTCTCTAAATGTTTTGCAGTCACTATTGTGGTGGAAACTCACAGCTTCAGGAAGTCACTACTCGAATATTTCCATAAAAATATTTTTATAAGAGAGTGTTTCTATAAGCTAAAGTGGCAAGCATTTAATATTGTTGCTAATGATTCCAGTATTTGTCTGAATATTTTATGTCAAAATGCCAGCCGTGAAAAATGTCTATTACAACTAGTTTGTGTAAGACATGCTTAAACATTACATGCACATGTTGGATGAGTTTAATTCACTGGAACTTGCTAATAAGATCTACTTTCAATCATGTAATTTCATTCAAAAAGCTAAACATCACAAAATTTGAGGGACATAAAATCACACTTTTGCATTGGCAAAGCCACTCTCAAAGGGCAAAAAGAAATCAGCAAATAAACTGGATACTCAAGATATTAAATATAAGCTGTTTTGAAGGATCATCATATATTGTTTACATCATGAAAAATAATTTTATAAAAAAAAAAATAATGATAAAAAATTCACCTCTCTAGATGCATTCTAAGATTCCTGTTGTTTTTTTTCCCCCCATGCAGGATCTCGGTGTATCTGAACTGGACAGAACTTTGTTGGTCTACGGTTATGCAACAGCTCTGATAGAAATTGGGCAACCTGAGGTAACAGAAAACACCTAGTTTTATAATAAATCATGTAACATTGATTTTAAATGTCTTAAATTTTTTTGTTGGTTTTGGTTTTTGTTTAAAGGAATTGGCTGAAGCTCAGCGGCAGTTTGAGAAACTAAGCACTTCAGCAAACAGAACATTCCAGTCTTTGGTTCATTATGGTTTAGGAAAGGTGTTTCTGAAGGAGAATAAGTGAGTATGCAGTGTGGTGTTTAAGGCAGAAGAGAAAATGTTATTTACTTTGTATAATCTACTTTTGCTTTATTATCGATCTCTACAGATTTAGCAATGCCAAAGATGAATTTTGGAAAGCTATTTTGATGGTTCAGAGGCAGATCATGCCAGGAAAACTGACCTGGCCCACCACTAAAGTTACTGTTAAAGAAACCTGTCCTGATTATTTAAAGGTGGGTTTAATGTGTGATTGTGTTTGATGTGCGTATGTGTGTGTGTGTGTGTATGTGTGTGTGTATGTGTGTGTATGTATGTATGTATGTATGTGTATGAATATAATGATGATCTTTTCACACTACAACACTTGTCACTTTAACTGTGGACTTGCACAGCACAGTGCACTTTTTGTAACACACCACACCGCACACGTTCACTTTATACCACACCGCACACGTTCATTTTATACCACCCCCCTCCGCACACGTTTACTTTATACCACACCACACTGCACACGCTTACTTTATACCAAACCACACACGTTCACTTTATACCACACCACACCGCGCACGTTCACTTTATACCACACCACACCGCACACGTTCACTTTATACCACACCACACCGCACACGTTCACCTTAAGGACAATCACATCAACCACCTTATGTGATTACTGTTTACTGTACATTAGCATACCTTGTATCCATAAACATACCCTGTATATACAATTTTTCCTATATATATATATATATATATCTTTATATATTATATATTTTATATTTTTCATAGTTTGTCTTTATTTATCTACCTTCTTTTTTCTTTGTTTTTTTGTTTTATTTGTTTTATTTCTCCCATCCTATTCCCTCATGCCAGAGAGTCGTACAAAGCATTTAACTGCATGTCGTACTCTGTATGTATGTGTATGTGACAAATAAAATTTAATTTGATTTGATTTAAACTTTTCAAAGGAGCGACTTGAATGGTATATTGAGACCTGCAAATTTCCACCTAAGCCGGATGCAGTTTGTTGGCATTGCCTGGGACAAGCCATTATCTATTTCACCGATCCAGACTTTAAGGTAAAGCACTGTATACATTTTATTGCATAAAGTGTTTGATTAATGGAAAAAACATAATTCTAACTAGAGATGAGTTCGTGAGATTGAAGAAAATACCTAAACTGTATTATCCAGGGTTGCCAAATCATTAGTCCAGGCACAGAGTAGATTTTGTCTCTGGACTATTCAGATTTTTTTGTAGATTCAAGTCTAAGTCATATTGACAGTCATTCTAATTAATTATTTGTCCAACATTCATGATTTACTTTAGACACCTCTCTTAATCCACATGCTTTTACAATTGCATTTAATTGAGTGAGACTGTAACATTGGGAATTTGATCTTTGGTTGCCACAGGGCTTCATTCGTTTATCATGCTGTCAGAGGTGCAAGGTGGAGTATCATATGAATTGTTGGAAAAAGTTCAAATCTGCTTCATTTTCGGATAAGAGTGAAAAGGTAAGTAGATGGGTTGAGATCAATATAGCATGTGGATCACTTTACTTTGCTCCTCAAGAGTGCTGAGTTTTTCTTTTTGTTGTTGTTTCTTTTTTTCTAGGATTTTTTGCAGAATTTGTGTTTTACTCCTGACTGTACTGGTACAATCTGTCACATAGTAATATTTGACTCAACTGGTCTTATTAAGTGTGAGGTGGGTTTGTAACTTTAAACTCATTATGCATTGAGTGTCATATATTCCATCAAGTTCTAATGAATGCTTTGCTCCTTTGCGGTTTAGTTTAAATCACCTATTTCTAAGAGCAAAATTCCTGGGGTGAGAGTCAAACAGAAATGTACAAGGTAAATTGTGAATATTTCCCAAATTTATAATGAGATAATATTGTAGAGGCATAGAGCAAATTGAGTTTTTATTTCCAACTATATGATTGTATTTCTGCTATATCTAGGCCTCTATAATTATGGTGACTATTGCCTTTTTTTCACCTTTTTGCAGTCTAAAGAAATTGAAATCTAAAGAGGAACGAAAGCTCCGGCGGAAACAAGAGAGGATGGCTATATCCTTAACACGAAATGAGATGAACAATTTAAAAATAGAAGATGAAACTGAAAAAGAAACGGAAAAAGGCATTGACCAATTCAAATCCATTTGTTTTATACTAAGCTTAGTAGACTGAATAATAAACATTTTAAGCCTTTGGAAATTACCTGGGGAATTATGGAATCTGTCTAAACTAACGCTTATTTTTTTATCTTCTAGCATCGTTCAAGGATTGTGTTGTATACGGAGATCGTGTTTTACACCAAATTGATAAAAATCGAGATCTTTTTAATGACGAGAGACACAATTTTTCTAGTATGCAAGAGTCTCTGAGACCATGGATAAAGTTGGATGAGGACAAGGGACATGAGAACATATTAAAAGATCGTGTAGAACCAAAAGTTCTCAGGGAGATAGTGGATCTGCTACTGGAGAGAAAGAACAGGGTTTGGGCCAGACTTTTTCTACATGATCTCAGCAGCTGCCAAGATGTCAAGCCTAAAGTTCATGAATGGGCTCAACAACTTAACAATGCTGGTAAAAAGCCTTGTTCTATGTACACCATTGGGCCTTGTTTTATCAAGCTGAATATAAATGCTTAACCAATAGATACGTTTAAAGTGCTTTCATATAGTTAAAAACCATTTTCTTCCTAGAAAAGATGGTTATGTAAATGTACCGTATTTTTCAGACTATAAGCCTAATTTATGGATTTTTCCTGGGTTTTTCCCGGTTTCACAAGCTTCAAAGCCAAAAAACTGAGACCCATAACATTAAACCAATGAAATTGCGGAACGGGTTCAGGTGAACCAATGAAACTCTTTATATTAAATCCGACACGCTCCCACTGAATCGGGCCGCAACACATCATAAATATGGATTGAGGTTTCTTTGATGCTTGACCTGCCACTCACTCACTAACTCCAGTTGCAACAGAAATCATATAAGCACAGACGGGTTTCCAAAACCCGTGCTTTTTTATTTTTTTGGCAACAGCGTTACGGGTTATTCAAAGAAACTTAGAAATGAGCATCGGAAAATAATAAGGACATATTCCTCGGTCTTGCACACATGCAGTAATACTTGAAAAACACGGCGGCATGCTATTCCCAAAATGCCGCTCTGCTCTTAAAGGAGCCACAACCTATTTCACCCGTTACACCGTGTAACAGACACTGTCTTTCATAAAGCCTGTGTAAAGTTCATTAGTTTCAGTGTAAGACTGCGGCTTATAGACAGGTGCGGCTTATTTATGTTCAAATTGAAAATTTTTGTAAAATTCAGTGTGTGCGGCTTATATATGGGTGCGCTTAATAGTCCAGAAATTACGGTACGTACATTATGCGTGTATAGAACCAGTCTGTAAATTAAATCAAATAAAACAATAATAATAAAATACAATAATTGCTTTGATGTGTCCACAATTCTGAACTGTACCTTCTAAAGGGTTGTTGATGATTTCGGTGTAAATAATCTCTAGGATTTATATGTGCTTTGTTCTTTACATTGACTTTGTCTTGACCGCAGGTCTAAAAGCGGCAGAGAAATTTATTTGTCAGTTTGGTGATGAGCTAGAAAAACTGGATTTTTCTTCCCTGTTGGAGTTTCCCCCACTACGTGATATATTTCATAATAAGGACTTCACTGTAGTAGAATACCTGAGACAAGCAACACCACAGGACAAGCGCCTCTTTATTTGGATTCTAGAGGAATACCGAGAGCACTACCCCTCCTGCCTTACTATCCTTGATGATTATTTTGAAATGGGTAGGAAATATATACATAAGAAATTGTGCAGACATTTCTCAAAAATGCTTTTAATTTAAGATTTTTATTTTTATTTTTTAGATTCAATATGTTTAGTATTAAAGAAGACAGAAAAAGATGACCACTTAGTAAGTATTGTTTCATGTGCGTGTGTGCGTGTGCGCGTGTGCGCATGTGTGCGTGTGTGTATATATATTATATATTATAGGGCTGTCAGGCAATTACAATATTTAATCATGTGATTGTCATGAGGTAATTTGTGATTAATTGCAACTAATTCCTTTCAAGTTTTTAATACTTTAATCAACATAGACAAATATAGATGCTTTATGCAAATGTTTGTTTATTATTAGTGAAACCAAACTCAACATAGAGCATTAAGACAAAATATTTAGTAATTATGGTGTTGTGAATCATCAGGAACTTTTGCTATGTTTCCACACGGATGGTTTTAATTGTCGGATGTGTGCATCATACATACAGGATTTTGATGCTTGATTTTATATTTATTTATTTTTTTATATCTGAGTAAAGAAAGGATATCGTAAAATGAATGTGCGCTGTGTTGAAGGTTTTAATTTTTCTCTTTTAAATATTTATTTATTTAATTATTTAATTAAATATTTATTTTTGTAATAATAATGGTCCAACACAAGCTAATTTTATTTATATATATATATATAATAAACTTATTTGTTTTGCTTTATTTGCTCTTCTTATGTTGTAAAAAATATATATATATTGAAATGCTACAAATTTTTTTTTTAGAGTTCTTTTTATAAGAGTAAAAACAAAAATCGGAAAAAGAAGCAGAAAGAACCAAAGGTAAGAAGTTGTACATAAATCAAGAATGAACTAGAGAAACTGTTGTTGTTTATTTAAGGAATTTATTAATTAATTTATTTATTTTTAAGTCTGTCTTACTTCTATCGGGGATAAAAAGAGACGAAGAGGAGGATTTCTTCACTGAAGAAGATTCACTGTAATATTTGTTTACTTGCATATTCATTAATTATTGCTTGAAAAATTAATTACAGGAATGGACATTAATCACTCACATGAATTTTTATCTCTAGAGTGCTGCTGGATAGTGATGATCCCTTTAGTGTTCCAGTATATTTAAGGGAGCAGGTT
This sequence comes from Silurus asotus, assembly GCA_024362625.1. Lineage (NCBI taxonomy): Eukaryota > Metazoa > Chordata > Actinopteri > Siluriformes > Siluridae > Silurus > Silurus asotus. The sequence goes on along the minus strand of MU537915.1, from coordinate 2,757,099 downwards.
GCAGAGTTCGAGGGGCAGTATGTCAATTCAAGATACTTTAATCACTATAAGAGATTTATAGACAATGACCCAGACCCAACTCAAGAGACTTTATATGAGTGAGTAATTAAGTTTTTAATCATCACTACTATGTTTTAAGCAGTTATTTACATTTTGGCAGTGTTAGAAAAATCACGCTGCTTATTTACCTGTCTGTTTAGTGATGTGACCTCACATTATTTTGAAAAAAAAAAGATATCCAGACTGAAATAGGAATTTTGTGTAATGTCGAGGAAA
>MU537915.1:2739164-2756019 GCA_024362625.1 Silurus asotus | reverse complement strand
TATATATATATATATATATGCATATGCGTGTTTTTTTTTCTCTCTCTCTTAAACCTCTCTTTTCTCCTTTTAGGGAGACATGACCCAAACAGAAAAAATCAACATAAAATTTGAAAAACGAATTCAAATGATGAGGGAAAACCTAAATGCTTTACAAAACAAAACAAAAGAATCGTATTCTGTACTTGATGATGAAGTAAAGGAAATTAATCACCACATAGAGGTACAGAATAAACTACACTTTCTTTTTGCTTCGTTACAAACTTTTACAGCGGACATGTTTTTTTAATTGTTTTTTTGTCGAATATGCATGTCTAGATTTCCAACAAAGAGTTGACTTTGTTCCAACAAAAGCTTGAAGATGAGGTACGGAAAGATCAGCAGGAGAAGAGAGACCACCAAGAGATGCTGAAGAGTTTGAAAGGTGAAATCAAAGAGCTTGTGGATTTTCAGGACAGGTGAGAGAAACAAATCCCAAATAGTCTGTCCGTCCTTCCTTTCTTCATTCCTTATATATATATATTGTAAATGAGGTTAATCTTCGTTTTATTTATTTTTTTAAGTGAATTCTAAGTTAAATTAGTAAACCAAATGGTACTGCAGAGGGGAAAATTCAATACAACACACTATTTAGGTGGGGAGAAAGACAAATGTATAAATCAGACAAATATGTTAAATCTGTCTATAGTTTCTATATACCAACCTATTTTTGCTATTTTTGAAGTTCATCAAGTTTTAAATTACTTTATATAAGGGAATTTAAATTCCTAGCAGTAATTCAAAAGGATACATTTCTATTAGAATACAGTGTACAACACACTCCAGTGTCTCCACATTACCTTCACAACAGCTAAATATGGGGTGCATTAATGTGCCTTTAAGTTTTATGCATTATAATTGTTTGCTTGTTTCAAGATTTCTACTCAGCCTCATGTACTTGTGTCATTGCTAGAACACATATTTCATCATAGTTTCAAGAGGTACATTGAAGCTGTCAGAATACTTGGATTGGCTTTATGATAAACCAACTATTCTTGCTACTTTACAAACACATTTCTACATTACTATTAAATTCATAGATTCTGATATAAAATAGATAATAGGCAGAGCAAATGCATGAGGTTATCATTTCAATGGGTTTTTATGAAGTTTATGTTCTTTGTTCTCTGTTTTCATTACCACATCTGTTTATGTACTTACCAGTTATTCCAAGCTCATCCAGGAGAAGAATATGGAGTATCAGGAAGAACTTGAGCAATTATTTGCAAAAAGGCAAGTACATTGACCACTTCTTTTATACATTATTTGATTTATTTTAAAAGGTGGTGGCTTGTGCCTTAGTAAAAAGCTGAAGTGTGCTGATTTTATTTTTAATGTCTGTGTTTATATTGTTTATCCTGAAGTAACCAGTGGGCAGCTGAGAAGATGAGTTTGGAGGATGAAATAAAGAAACATAAGGATCTGTGTGCGAAAGCACGCGGTCGATCACTCGCAGGACAGGTAAGCATCGTAACGCTATTGACTTAAACTCATTCCTTTGTTAAAATATTCAAAATAAAAACAGAAAAAAATATACGTTGTTCACCACGCAGGTGTCCATCCTGAAAAACAGACGAGAGCACGGGCTACGAGGCTTAAGGAAGTACTTGTCTGGTGGAAAAGCAATTCTAAAACACCTGACTGAGAGATCGCACACGTAAGACCACACAATATGTAGGACCCAAGCATTAAGTAGCCAGATGTGTTCTGTAAAGGTGTAGAGTGTTTTCAGTTTAGTAAATCCTTTCAAGTACAAAACAATCAGACCGATAAAATTTGTCATCTGCTGTATTTATTTATTTATTATTTAAATCCTTGATATAAGCATTTTGCACATATTAAAATATTAATTTGAAATCTAGAATTTATTTATCTTTTTTTTTTTTTTGGCCTACAGGTTCCCACCTACAAGCTTGAGTTCAATCATTGAGGCCTGGAAATCATCCATACAGGAAGTTGAGGAGAAAATCATCAGACTTGAGGTTGGACTGCTATTATGTCTATAACAATTCAAAAGTTGTAAATTGTACTTTTGTTTAGATTTTTTTGCTTATTTGATGCAGAAGGGCCCACATTTTGCACCCCACTGCACCTAAATAACTGATCCTAGACTATCCCATGGTTTTCCGTATCCTTTGTGTTCGTAGATGTCATTATTGTCTAGTTGTTTTATTGTCTGTTTATTACCATGTGTAAGACGAGGCTCCATGGCAAGTCTAAATTTTGCTCAATACCAGTATTCCTTTGTAACAAGTGTGTGTGTGTGTGTGTGTGTTTGTAGAGGCAGTATGAAGAGCAGTTAGAGCTTGTGAAAAAGGGCACCAGCCTGTCTTCTCTCCCTGCATTTGACATACCGAGCCCCCCTGCCCCTCCCTGTGTCCCGGTAAGAATGTTAATATTGATTGATGTTTGTTTCTTGCTGCTGTTGAGCAAGAACACATTAAACTCTTGTTCACTGTTCTATTTATTATTCCCACTTCATTCATGAAGTGTCACATCATTGTTCTCTCTAAAATTTGATAGAATTCTTAGTTGTATTTGTTTTTTTCATCACTATAATATTCAGCATGCGCTACAGAGACACGTTCACCGTCCACTTTATTAGGAACCGTACTGTCACGCAGTTATCACATCAGCCAATCATATGGCAGCAGCATAAAATCTTGATCATGAGGCATCAGAATGAGGGTCAAATTTAATGCCAGTTACAGATTGACCTTGGCATGGTTGTTGGTGCCAGCAGTATTTGTTAAGCAGTCATGGACACTGATCCTGGGTAAAAGAGAAAAGATCACTTCATTGAGAGCTGGATAGTTTGGTGTGGGGGAGATGATTAAGCAAAAAAAAACATTTTTTTTTGTGAATAACAGATATGACAGTGAAACAGTAGATGCATTATTGTGCACAGACAAGATTGTTGCTAATAAGCCAGAGAAGCAACATTCAATAAAGCCATTACCAAGATTTATATCTTAAGATTATATCTTTATAACACATAATATATTACCGCTAAATTCAAACCCCCAAGCTTGCAAAATGAACAAAAAACAACACAGTGGATTCATGTTTATTATCATATTTAGAAAAGACCAGTTTTTATGCCGCTCGTATCATTTTATTTTGTTGTATTTATCCGCCACACCTTAAAGGCTGGTTCCTTAAAATATTGTCTGACAAAAAAACGGTCCGTGGCGCAAAAAAATGGTTGGGGACCACCGCTTTAAAACATGTTCTGTTCAGTGCACATTTGTAGGTTATATTTTCTGATTTAACAGTAGCTTTTTTTTGTTTGTTTTTTCTTTATCTTTTAAGTAAAGAGGCTAGATTTTTAGAGTTTTATGAAAGATGCGTTGTCTAACCATATCACTTTTCCACATCTCTCTAACCAGTGCTTGTGGTTTTTGCACTGCTTCTCAAAAGTAGGTTTGCTTTTGTAATGACTGGTTTGTGCACTGCAATCCTTCTAATAATATCCATCTCTGTGTAGTTCCTGTTGAAAGTCTAGAAGTTGGACTTCTGGATTATTTATTTATTAATTCTTTTTAGACAATGCACTAATTTATTACCATCCATTTATGGCAACAGCATTCCAGGATGGTAGAAGCCTCTTTTAGCAGTAGAATTCCTGCTACACTGCAAAAATTTGGAAAAAGAATAATTTATGTGAATTGTATTTTAGTTAAAAGTCCCAAGATGCATTTGATTAACTGGAAATGATGTTGGGGGAAAAAAAGGGGGAAGTAAAAATAAACTCAGAGTTAACACCATCAGTTTCATTATTAGTTGTAGAGAAGCAGCCTGCTCTATGGTAAGATGGGATTTCCAGCTATTGAAATCAGCCCTTATTAATGTCAACTTTACACTTTTTATCTGTAGGCATAAACAAAGATCATTTTAGATAGCAGTTATATTGCATGTGTAGGCAGAGGAAAAAACGGTTTCTGCATTTAAGCTCGATGCAATTGCACTGCTGTTTTTTTTTTTTTTTTTTGTTTTTTTTTGTTTTCTACAAGTACCTTATCGGAAAACAAATTCCAATTAGATCTAGACTTAAAAGTAATTTTAATACATTTAATCAATTCCTGTTCTGTTTTTTATTTCATTGAAAACACGACTGGTGTCACGCACGTTTAAGTATGTGTAATAGATTACATTTTGCGTCTTCGCAGAACACACGTGCTTCTTAAATAGCTGTTTTATTGTGTGTTTTAATATTCATAGACATTAGTCCGTTTCACCATGTGATCAGATTTTTCCACATTTTTTTGGAAATCATTAAGCTCTAAAATTATTATGTAGACCCTGTTTTTTTTATTTGTGATTGTAGAACAAACACAAGAATAGAATAAATGTTTGATTAGGGTAAATTTTCAGTAATACTTTGTTAATGCACAATTACATTTCATTTATAAGGTTGGTGACTCGTGTGTTCATGCTTCTAAATGTACCGTAAATTAATACTTAAAGTTTTTAATACTATAATCAAACATGAAAGATTAATCAGTGTAACCCAGTGTAGAGCTACTTCATGATTGTTGTAATTTAAGCTTAACTACAATGATTTGTGTCCTGCAGGCGTTTCTTCATCCACTCTCCAATCAGCAGTCAGTTTTGCAGCAGCTCCCTTTGCATCATGCACAGCCACACACCACATACGGAGTTCAGCAGCACCCTGCCAGACCTCAAACACACATGGCAGTAAACACACACCATGCTGTGCACACACCTCCAGCAGCCAGTGAGATTGTTGCTGCATCAGCGCCCTCTAGTGTCTCAGCTCCAGCTCAGCCTTCACAGCCTCTCGTTGTGTTTGAGAGGATCGTGGATCGTCTCAGCTCCATGTTTCCTCATTATAGCAGGTGACACTTACACATCTGTATATCAATGTGTTACAATGTTTTGTCAAAACCAGTAGTGATATCAACGTTTTTCAAGGGGTTTAAGATATTGGAGCAGGAAAGGGGTTTCTTGTGCTAAAAAAATTACATAATCATATAAATTTGAGGGGAAAAAAAATAAAAAATGTATAGAATGAGACAGAAAAGCAAAAGTGTTCCAGTATCCAGATTTGGCACCATAAGTTATACCAACATTTGAAAGTGTTGCAGGTTTTGTACATGAACATGAGGAGGAGTTTTTTGGTAGTAACTTTAAAGCACTACAATTTATGATTTGCTCATTTAAATCTCATATTTGAGTGTTATGCTTTTGACCAGTGAAACGTCTCTTTATTATTCAACCCATCTTCCTAAAGTATGTTGACCCCACTCTAATATCACTGATGTTCGATATGGCTTTACTGTAGTGAAGTTTCCTGTGTAAGCGTCAAGTATTTCATAAGCGTAAGGTGATCAGATTTGATTCTGGATGGGTAAAATAAGACAAGCCTGTTACCCAAAGAAAAGAATTTAAGTATGCTGTCTGTCCCTCATGCCTAAAAATGACTTAAGATGGAACATGTCAGCACGCACAGCAGTTTCCATTCTTCTTTGTAACTTGTATTTGCCTCTATATATGTTTCAGATCAGTCTTGACAAAATTTATTCAGGAGGTCCGCTCTATGAACGGTGGCACTCTGAGCATGCTGAAGTATGAAGATCTCATCAACAGAGCTGCTCAACTCATCCTTGACCACCAGGAGCACTCACAAGTAAGACCTCACTTGTTAAAACTAAAGAACAACTTCTTAAAACTAAAACATTTCAAAACACAGGGTAAATCAGTTTCTTTTGTTTATACAGCATAACCGGTATAGTAACACATTTGTGGCTGTTTTATGGTTATTTGTTTTGTTCAAGCTCAAGTTTATTTCTATTGCACAATTTCACAATGGACATTGTCTTAAAAAAATCTGCAAAGCTGCTTTTATTTTTTATTTTTTTTTTATAAATAGTGAATGTGTGTTAATCCTTAATGAGTGAACCTGGGGTAACTATGGAAAAGGAAAAAGTCCCTTAGATGGTATAAGGAAGAAACCTTGAGAGTAACCAGACTCGAAAGGGGAACCACGTCCTTCTGTCACTCTGTACATACACATCCCTTATATATTTATATAAAGATTTCCCCTATATTTTATACTCATATATATATATATATATATATATATATATAGGCACCTGAGTGTGTGTGATTATGTCCTTTCTACAGTCTGACACAGTGGGTTGACATTGTGGAACCAGGAGCTCAAATAATAGCTTAAAATCTGAGATCATCATAGATCCAACACCTACTCCTCCATGCAATTAACTTTTGTATGTGCAAACAAGTCCAATGTCAAAACTGGTGTTTTAAGAACTTCTCTGGATCTAAATCCAAATGCATTGGATTTCATTTTGTTCTTATTTGCATTATTCAAAAGACCAAAAATCCGAACACGTTTCATGCAGAAACTATAATGTTTTTATATTAAATGCTTATATTAATGTTTATATCAAATTTTTATTACCAATCAAAGTTTTGGACAGTTTTTTTCTTTTTGTAAATAATACAGAAGTCTTTCAAACTATGGAAGAACATACATGGAATGATATAGTAAACAAAAACATTGTTAAACAACCCAGAACATGTTTTCTATTTTAGATTGTCGGAAAATAGCTACGTTTACCGTTAATAGTCTTTCCAGAACGGTCTTCATTTGCCTTGTCCAGGGTTTATTTGTGACATTTCTTGCATTATTAATGTGCTTTTGACCTTCACTTGTCTTGCACAGAGTAAAAAGGGAAGTACAGAGTCAGTAGCGCTAATAGTGATACTACAACTATTGTACAATTCTATACTACTTCTGTCATCATTTCAGTGTCCTCAGAATTAATATAGAATGTTGACGACAATAAATTAAGTCCAAATGTTTGACTGGTAGTGTATATGTAAGTGAAGGGTAAGAAGCTGATTAAGAAATGTTTTTTTGAGAAGGAGCGGATGAACTTGCCAAGTAGGGATGCACCCAGAGTGAGAGATTCACCAGCACCAAGTCCGGCTCCTTCCATCGACAGAGCTTCAGCAACTCCCCCACCTGCACATGTGTGGAAGAGCGTGTCCTCTCCACAGCGCAAGACTTCGAGAGCCGTAAGAATTTGCAGCACTTGATCTCCAACACTACCGTCATACTCCAAACTATTTTCATATTTTCATACACTACACTGAAATCTCTCTTTCTTCGGCGTCGCAGCTGAACATGGAAGACCCTTGCATTATTTGCCACGAAGATATGACACCCGAGGACATGTGTGTGCTGGAGTGTCGCCATAGCTTCCACAGAGAGGTGAGATAAACGTTTCGAGCATTTCGGTAATGCGTTAGAAATATATAAACCCTATTCAAACGTTAAACTTTAGTACCCCTGTATAATGGGAGAAAATTCATTCATTTTATTGAAAAATTTCCCAGTTTATTTCTATTCTACTTTTAGACCGGATTATTGGTTTTAATTATTAAATAAATAATAATACATGAAGAAAGCCTGTAGTTAATAGCACTTTAGAGGAGGGGCCCCAAACATGAGCCATATCATTTTTCCTTTCTTTAATGGGGGGCCGGGTCTCAGGGGCTCGAGTGACTGCCAGTATTATTGTGGAGATTTTTTTAAATAATAAAATGTATGTATCTATGCCTCGTAACGCTGGATTAGGTTATTTAGTTATGCACCGGACAGACAAATGAGCATTACTTTTCAAGAGATATGTAACTTATTAAAAGAGCTTTATTACCGACTTGATCAAGTGCCCAAGAGTATTAGCCTGGTATGGCTGGGACTTGAAATAACAACCCCTAGATCGAAAAGCCTTTACCACTAAGCTACCACATCCCACACTAACAAATAATTAGGCTACGTTTATAAGTAAAATTTTAGTTGAAATTTTCGTTTGAAAGCAAACCTTTTATTATCTAATACAGATATGAGTAAAACGTATATTTAAAATTATCACATTTTCTAAATATGTTTCTGGCACGATGTATTTGGCCTGCATTAGAGGTTAGGGCACCCCTGCTTTAGGTAGAAATCAATTGGTAACCCAGGACAACTTTTAATCATAAAATGACTCTTTTTGCATCATTAAAAATTGTTTTTTAATAATTGTTAAGCCAAATATTGAATACAGTAATATTTTTCTGCCATTTTTTAGTTTGTTATTAATGAAATCTATACAACTTTTTGGTATGATGAGTATATTTTTACTTATTTTATGTTTATTAGTGTATAAAGTCGTGGCTGAAGGAGCAGAGCACTTGTCCCACCTGCCGAGAGCATGCACTTTTACCTGAGGATTTCCCCATGTTGCCTGGACGACATAGACGGGGACACATGCATGCAGCATCCTACTTGTATTAGCAGTTTGTTTGTTTTATACACATCTGCTCTACAACTATATAATGAATAACAATAAATGTTCAATATTAATAAAAGTATTTTTTATATAGCAGATCTAATTTGCTATATAATGTAACCAAAATAAGTTACCACATATAAACTGTATATAACAGTGATTGGGACAAATTTTGGCATTTACTTTCCCCAATTCTGGGGGGTGGCTTATTCTTTTTTTTTTTTCCCCTTTTTCTTTTTAATTTGGGATAAAAGATTAAAGAGTTTTCTCATGTTAACCTCTTCCACCACAGTTCTTATGGACCAATCAGTTTTAATTAGTTTTACTTATATTTCTTCTGTTTCTTGATTATATTTGTTTAGTACATATAATTTTAAATTTTAACAAAGAGATCTGTTTTGTTTTGTTTTTTGTTAATTTCAAAATTCATTTTTGTCTGGTTAAAATTACAGGTTCCTAATACCAAAATCCCACGGTATCCTAGTTTCCAAATCAGATTTTTGTATCTTTTATTTTTTGTGTAATGTAGAAAATAGCATATTAAACATTTGGAAGTAACCATACTGATCTGAAACTTTGTTGTTCTTATGTTAATTTCTATGAACTTTTTTTTTGGATAAAAGTATTGGGACACCTGAATTTTCCAGCCATCCAAACTGTTACCACAACATTGGAAATGTCCAGTTGTATAGGATGCTGTGGAATAAAATGTTTTCCTTCGTTTGAACTAGGAGACCTAAACCTGTGCCAATACGACAATACCCCTGCGCACAAAGCGAGCTCCAAAAAGAAATGCTTTATCTGGGTTGGAGGGGAAGATCTTAGTGGCCTGATATGAAGCTCTGACCTCAACCCTACTGAACGCCTTTTGGGATGAATTGGACCAGAGACTGCACCCCAGGCCTCATCACCTCACCTACCTCAGTACCTGAATTTACCAACACCCTTGTGGCTTATTGAGCAAAAATCTCCATGAGCACATTTCTGGGGAGATGTTCATGTGTTGTACACAACATTTTAAAGTGTGTAGTTAGCAGTATGTTCAAATAGCAATCTTATGATCAGGTGTCCACAAACTTTCGTCCATATAATGTATATCCTCCTATATGGTATAGGTCTGATGCTAACAGGCAGATGCAGAGTCGTATTCCGGTGTTATTTCATTATTACTGTCATTATTTAAACACTGATTTTTGTGGAGGGTTTTTTCCCCCCCTCATTGTAACCGGGTAAAGACCTTTTTGACAAACATGAAAACCAGATGGTGGCCAGATTTATTTTATGCAAACGTTAAGACTTATTTATTTTTGCACGATTTATTTATTCATGGGGCACAAAGGACCATGTGAAGACCACAATTTGTTTTTTTTTTTGCACCCGAACATATGCTGTATTGAGGAAATGTACGGTTCTGATGATACTACTGTGTGACATGATCTGATGTGTTCACATTTGAACACATATGGGTGTCTTATAATCACCAGGCGTAAAGAAATACCCACGAAAAAAATCAAAAGAAGGAAGAGGTTCGATTTTTGACGGCGATTCCAAGATCGGAAAATGCCAGAAACGGCATGTATGTAATAAAGGGTCAGTCTGTAGCTGTAACAAGATCCATGCTGCCCGTTTCTAAGTGGCACTTAAACAGTTAGAAGGCCACTCCCAGATTCTTCCAGAAAACGTCGATGAATCCACGGGCTCTGATCTCATATTCGGCACAGCTTCAACGGGAAGTTCTCGGTTATTAAATGATCGTCAGTGAAAACAATCACCACGTTCACCTCAAACTCTGCAAGAAGAAGAAGTGACATCCTGTCAGTTAACATTCTCGGTATGGGGGGAAAAAAAGCCATTATAACCTGACTGCTTTAGAGTGTTCGACTGTAGGTGTGGCATATACCATTATTAAAGATCAACTGTAAAAAGAGGAGTCGGTAGAAAACGTGATGAGACTCACCAACTTTAAAGTTTGTGGTTTCGAGTGTAGGGCACGTGAAAAGCCTGGGAAAGACCATGTATATAGGAATGGGGAGGCCGTGACACACATCTCCTTCTGCCATCTGAATGTTCTGAATCTCTGTCGCATCTCTGGCATAGCCTTCAGCACAGCCTGAATCAGAAAAATGCAATCATCAGTATTAAATCGATTGATCCCATGTAATCAATATAAAGGAGCAGTTATCTTCGGCCGCTTCTTTCTTCTCATACGAGAACACGGTGCTGCTCCGATCCACTTTTTTACTATATAATAGTCCTAGAGACTTTTGTGTTCCTCGTCCTCACCGCACGTCTCAACCCGCACTAGCTGCAACTCGATGCTTTTGATGGCGACCTCTGAACTCTCCACCACCAGCTCCCCTGTGAGCGGCTGCGTGATCACACAGTTAGTGGCGTCCAGGTGGCCTCTGATCAAGAACTTTGGGAGGGAACTTTTCTAATAAGAACAGAAGGACAAAAGAAACTTGACACCCTAAAAGCATCAATAAAATAAAATAAAAAAACACAATATACTATTCCTCAAATGAATCAACAAATCCTTCTGGGTTTTACATATTACACTTACACAACATGGATTATTTGTAATTAGATCTAGAAACAAAACATAACTGAGGATTTCTGCTTGCATAAATATTCACCACCTTTAGAACAGTATTTGGTAGAACCACCTTTTGTTAGATGTTCAGGATTTTTGGATTTGGTTTGTTGACCAAAATGTTCAACCAGTTTCTCAGAGGGATTTAGAAATGAACTGTAGAATTTGTAGTTCTACAAAATTGGGTACTTTCAATACTGCACTTTTTACACAACACTTTCTTCCTTGCCATTCTCCCATTCAGTCCTCAATTATGCAGAGATCCTGAAATGGTTGTTGGCGGCTTCCACTTCCTCACTATTGATCTAACGGTGCTTTCCGGGATGTTCAACCACTTGGATATCTAACACCACTAATAATTCAATTCTATTAGCTTACCTTCAACTTCCTTCGAATTCTCCTTAGTATTCTCACTGCTTAAGACTGACCGTCTGACTGACCGTCTCCTCTCGATGACCAGTCAAACCGATGTGTTTTATTTCACTGGTGAATTCGTTCACTTATTTTTTAAACTTGGAATAAAAATGGTCTTTTTAAATAATCAGTTGCAGTTTTTATATAAAAAAGAAAAATCCAATAATACATGTGATTTCAATTAGGCCAAAGGTAAAGCAGTCAGGACTTCTAGGGAAAAGTAACAGTCGATTAGAATAATCTTCCTTGGCATTTATCCAATCAGTCATCTCTCACTCACATCCATTAAGTGAAGGGAAGAGACATGGAGGTAAGTGGACTCAGAAGATGTTGGACAGGAATGAGGTAAGTACATATAAAGTTATGTTCGGTTGAAGTAGCTGGACTTGTATTACGCAGAGAACATATTACAAGCCTATATTCCTAGAGAGTTACCTAAATAGTTAAGCTGGACATCGAGTGTTTTAACATTAACACAATTGTGTTCATTGCTTTTCTCTGGAAATTAAGCAAGCTCCAAATTTGACCTTTATTTCTTTTTTTTTATTTGTATCAAAGCTTCAAAATTTTTTTCCCCTGATTTTATTTCTGAACAATTAAAAAAAAAAAAAAGAAACCTGCATGAGATAATCTTCAGGTAAAAGTTTTAACACCGATATACAAAAATTCTATTCTAATAATTCTTTAAAGTCACAACTTAAACTTTTTCATCCTTGCTAACCCTTTGGTCCATTACACAACCCTAGTGTTAGTGAAATAGCTAAATCAATGTCTAATGTACACTTTAAAAAGAAAGTGAATTTGTTTTACCTCTTTCACATTCTGCAACGTATCTGGCGTGATGGTGAAATCCACTGGAGTCGGCTGCACTTTGGATTTCTGTGACTGCAAAACGTGGGTGCGGTTAAAAGTAAATGTGGTATGATTGACTCTATTCTGCTTTCTTGATTGAATTAATTCACAGAAATATGCAGTTGAGATGGACACGACAGAAATTTGAGCAACACCTTACCTGACAATGGACCATAAATTCGCAGGTCTTGCTCAGGTCTTTTGCCAGCAGGGGGCGCTTCATATCACAGCGAATAGTATACTGGACACGGAGAGAAAATGGTGACGATTGCTCAAGAACCAGTGCTACACATTTTAGTGTATTAACAATATATCATGTTATTTAAAGTCATCGTTTCTAATACATTATATATCACAACATTTAGGTAAGAAAATAGTGTACCAGTACATTTATTAATGCGAAAAAGGCTTTAAAAATTCACTTGTGAAGTCAGTCATAAAGGAACTGATTATACTCAATATTCTCAAAAAAAAAAAAAAAAAACAACAAAAAGAAAAAAAACAATTTACTGTATTGTAATTACTGTCATTTTACAATATTGGATTATATTGTCTTAGGCCACAGTGTAAAATTCTGAAACATGATTGGTCCAAAAGAGGTACAATTTTTCTTCAGGTCTGACAGAAAAGTAAATCACAGGTTTATTTTCGTTTGTTTGCTTCCGTTAACCCAACACTTGTATGGAGGGAGGTTGAGGCTAGCTCTGTTTACAAGAAAGTACTTTATTTTGTATCTATTGATTATTTTAGTAAATTAGTATTCTACTGGATTATTACATCGATTAATCGCATAAGGCAAATACTAAATACACCAGAGAAAATTAGTTTTAATTAATTAAATTTGTTTCCTTTTTTTTTTTTTTTTCTTCTTTTTAGAAAAATTCTGACAATTTTTTGCTCGCAATTCTGATGTTTTTTTTTTCATAAACATTCTGCATTTCTGGTGCATCCACCATATTGTCAGCCAGAAGTTTCAAGCTGTTTGTGTATGAACGAGGTCTCATCTGCGTCATCTCCCATGTCCCGTCTCCTCCAGAGCTGATTGTTAGACAGAGTTCTCTGCAGGGATCGAAAGCTTAGTTTGATACCATGTGATTATATGGATTGTAGCCTTTTTCATTGTTAATGTTTTAAGTTTTCTGGTACTACAGAGGGGATGATGCTACCCGATATGGCAAAAATAAGTTGGAATTGCAGAAATAAACTCGGAATTGGACAAACTTTTTTTATTATTCGTTGGAAACGGGCTTCCATATGAATTATCTTCTCACCCCTCGCCGTTTTTTTTTCCCGTTCCTCCTTTTTTTTTGTTCTGCAGTGTCTTCGGTGTTTACCTGTCCGGCGAGCTCCGGAGTTTAGCGGGTGGTGCGTCAGTAATAACGGTCCGTGTGGAACCACTATGCTCTGTGCGTAGTTAAATTTTAAATGCAGTTAAAAGTTACCGTATGGTTTCGCCATTTTCCAGGGTGAGTACTTCAACTTTTACCAGAATCTTTGTAAAAACATGCGTATCTGTACTTCTTCTTAAGTGAAGGATGTGTGTATTTTTGCCATCTCTGTTTATAGCAGATATTACGTAAGTGATCGTTATCTTTAACTAACTGCTCCGCTATAATATGAATGCCGTTATTAGAAATCAGTTTTAAGGTAGGATCATTAACTTTGCATTGAATAACATCACATCACCCTGTCATGATTCATTCCTAATATCACCCATTTTTGTGTCAACATTCGAATCTATATTTTACAATCTATACATTTGTCAGTCCAGCGAAACATGACTCATTGTTCATAAAATCATTTAAAGATTTCTCTAGATATAAAGGTCCTCCAGATCACATTACACGACTAGTAAAGATAGAGAAAGTCCAGTTTGCTTGCCTTTAAAATATTTAAGAAACTCAAAACATGTGAGCTCTGAACTTGGATTTGCATTCATTTCAGAAGCTACCTAAACCCAGTTTAGATTACATGTGGCAATAAGCCCATAGCTTCTACATTACCTTTAAAAATAAAAATAAAATACTTACCTGAATGTTGACAAAAACACCATGGTAAGTTTCATACAGCACTTTATTTCCTTTTGCCTGCAGTGGAAACTCAAAGGGTATTTCAGTTTTGCCCCCTGGTACCTTGCCTGGTTTGGCTACTTCGATGTTACTGTTGATCAGTTGAATGGGCTGTGAAGCACACAGACAACCAGAGCTTTAATACTTACACTATATCCACCTCTTAAAAAACATAAAATAGTAATGCAGGACATCACCTGATAACTAGGTTGTTTTTATGCAAATAATGGTGCCTCTCCCAATTTCTGTTTTATGCTATTATCCCAGACATTTCCATAGAAATTATATTTTTATAGGTTCAGCGACATTTTCTAATCTTGAGGATCTTGAATTTATTTCCGGATGCAATCCAATTACAAAACATCTGGGGTGAATAAGATAGCATGGTTATAAAGTGAAAATAATAGATGATGACCAATATACTGGGACTGCTCACCTTGACCGAGTTGTAAAAAGCCTCAAAGACTCCGACACTCTTGGAACTGAGCTGTAGGTTAACAAGACCCTCCATGGTGAGAGTGATTCCCTGATGCTGCACAGCTTCTTTACTGGTGATCACCACCACTCCAGATAAGACCTCCTAAAAATAAATAATAATAAAAACAGGAGGGAGACAAGATCCAAGATACCAAGATCAGTAATAGACAATTGAAGTGCATATGTACACAGATATGTACACAGCATGGGTTGTAGAGATATTTGTAAGTTGACTTTTGCATATTTTTTTGAGATAAGGATGTCTACATTAAACAGCATCATATTGGTGTTTTTCCTAACAAATTCATGACTCAGATTTCTAGCACTGAGAGGGAAGAAACCGTTGTCTTCCTGAGCTGAAGTTTGTTTTGTGAAACCTGAAAAGCTGCAATCATCATTACTCCCTTTTTTTCAATTACGTTGTATTAGCAAAGACCAAACTACAAAAACCAAAGTTAAACTTGTTTTTAGAAAAAATGCATCTGAATATCTTAATAAATGTAACGTTACCTCCTCATGATACACTTTGTTCGCACGCTTCAGCCTTAAATCCAAGGAAACGCTCATTTTCTCAGGTACTTCAGAGACGCGTCT
This sequence comes from Silurus asotus, assembly GCA_024362625.1. NCBI lineage: Eukaryota > Metazoa > Chordata > Actinopteri > Siluriformes > Siluridae > Silurus > Silurus asotus. Next base: position 2,740,657 of record MU537915.1, on the reverse strand, counting down.
TCCAGCAGAGTCACTTCCGGGTTTTCGGAAGCACGTGATCGTGTACTGTCACATGACTCGGTTTGTTTTTGCGCGCGTTGCCACGGTGTCACGGCGGGACGTTACTGACAAGACCTAGGATTTAAATCAGAGAAAAGAAAAGAATAGAAAAGAAAGATAAAGTAGGCATTACGAAATAAAAAGGCAACGAGGGGAAAATAGAGGGACAAACTAGAACAAAGTGATGGTAATTATGTGCCTTTTCAATAAGTCGACTCTATGACACCTCTGTGTGACATAATATTATTATATACATATCCCACATTATTCCTTATTTTATTTTACGCACACATTCACTGACAATTTGCACATTTTATTTTCCTTTCTTTCTTTTTGAATGTTTAGATTGCACTGTTTGTCTATGTAGCGTCATATAAATGCAATATTGTGTTTTTGGTTAGGGTAACTCTAGATCTTTCTGTCTGATCTGTTGTTTGTGATTGTTTTTGTTTTCTTCTTCTTTGCCTAATCGTCAGTGGAATTGTTCCATTAAATCCTATTCTGCTTTATAAATAGTTAAAACTAAGTTAAATCTATTCAGAAATAACTGACAGGTCTGTTTAAAATAACTAAATCCAGAAAGACTATAAATGTGCGTCCACCAATACAGTAAACATCCCTGCATTCATATCATTTTGTATGTGCATATATATATATATATATAAGAATTCACATTGCGGGTATTTGCACACCTCTATGAGTTCGTGAGTTATATGCAATGACAAAGGTATTTGTATAAAATACCAAAAAGTTTTGCTTTTATTAAATTATTTTATTGTAACATTATTTTGCGGTAATGCTTGCAATTATACCTAACGATGTCCTAAAACTGTATAAAATGTTTGCCCTATAACTCTCAGTGGCGCTGACCGTGTCCTCCCATTTAGCCACGCCCCTTCGAAATGTAAAATTGATTGGCAGTTTCTACGGCAACTCCAGGAACGTGTCTACGTCATGAGGTCATCCGGGAACTTGGCGGTTTGATTGACAGTCGTCATGGTAACGTTCTTACTCGGCTTCCATTTTGTTCCTTACTTTTTCTTCCGTGAAACAGTTGAGGTCTGGTCGGCGGGGTGGAAATTAATCGACTCGGGTGATTATCAATCCGTCTGAATATCGAGCGAAACGCGCGCTGCGGTTTTTTTTTGTTTTGTTCGGAATGAAGTAAAATACTCGGGTCGGATTTGAGCGGATGAAGCGGTTGGACATGTCGGAGGTCCGCCGGGCCGGTCCGCTGCGCAGGTTTGGAACGCGCGCCATTTTGTAAAATTTACACAAAAAAGGAAGAAGTAGCTGGAGGATGATGAGCTCTCCCCCGAGAGACACGGCTCGCTCGCGGTCGGTTAACATGTCCTTTTCGCCACTTGTGCGTTCCCAATGCGTGTGTTTTGTCACGTTATTAGGCGACGCGCGTCACTGACAAGCCGATGCCTTTTTTTTTCCCCCTTTTTTTT
>MU537915.1:2699421-2739149 GCA_024362625.1 Silurus asotus | reverse complement strand
TTTTTTTTTTTTTTTTTTTCGACGAGGGTCAAAATGTAGCTGTGTTGCTGATCGGATAAGTTTTGTGTTGACGGAGAGGCGCTGTTGATTTGGAAAGGAGTTGACACAAAAGTCAGACGACTCAGGGGGGGCTTCATCGAACAATTACTATACCGGATTGTAATAAAGAAGAAGAGGAGCGCGGATTCTCGGCCGGGGATCGCATTTTGAAACGATCATATATATAAATATATATTTTCTCTCGCATCCACAGAAGGACACGTAGCAACAAGGTAAGTTGTGCTGCATGAGTGATGAGGAGCTAAAGGATGTTAGCAGGCTCGGGGTAGCTCACTGATTCCGATACATTGAGAAGAAGCAGGGCTAAGATTTCGCTACCGGGCGGATCAATAAGTCGATCTGGTTGTATTTGGCGGTGTTTGGCCCGAAATTATTTGGAAATGATTCTTAGATTGTTTGTGTATTACTTTATATATTTACTGTGGTGTATTTCTGGCGTCCACTATTATATTAATACATTTGCCTCGGATTGTTCGATATATTGGGTTTTTTTGCAGGCCGTCGTGTTGGTAACGTTCATTAGCTAGGCTAGCAAGCTCAAAAGAGCCAGCTAATTGGACCGTTTAGCAAGCCGTGCACTTCGCAGGGTTTTTTTGTTTCATTTATCTTCAAGGGAAATGGAGGATAAAACCCCCCAGCAGTTCGACTCCTCACTGAGGTTGAAGTTGTCGCACCGGTCCGCGTTAGCCTTTTGAGCGCGAAGCTTAGCCTGCCTGGCTAAGTCGGCTAGCAAGCGCGCTAGCCGGAGCTAGTCATGCTACCTGTGTGACAGCTTTTTCCCGGACTCGGCGCGCTCGGACATTTCCATCAACAAACACGAACCAGGTCGGTGATCGTTTTCAGACAGTCGTTTTAATGTGATCGCGATCGAGCTGCTGAAGAAATGAATGCCGTAAAGCATGCCAAAGTTGAAGCGAGTTCTGAGTCGGCAGGTTGCAGGGTAGTGGTAACAACCTTGCCCATTTTAAACGCTGTCCGAATCCTGGTGTGTCATTTTTTAAATTATTATTATATTGAGTAACTACTATATCGACATCGCAAGTGTCTGGAACAAGGCTGTGCATGTGCATTTACTAGGAAGGAGCGTGATCAATGTGAGTGATGCTTCTGGTGTCAACGATGTCGCCTGGCAAACTGACCATCAAGTGTGCAGCACTTAACGGTTGTAGGTTTAAATTGTGCTTTGGCTTCGTTCAAATGCATGATGATGATTTTGAGGATAGAGCTTAGTAACTGGAGCTTAAAGTGTCTTCAGGACGTCATGTTGTCCTTGTTGTACTTCATGCCCAGGCTCCTTGCTGGATCCCCAGTGTTTGTGTTTACATCTTTATCAATGCATACGATCAACGTGGAGATTTGTGAATGATCACCCTGTGAGTGGATGCATTGCTGATCCTTCATCATGACTTCATATACGCTTTGTGTGCTGGGGAAACACTTTTCTGGGGTGCTGCAATATTGTAGCAGATGCCCAGAGAAATTGTCTTATGGGAAGTTTTGTCCAGCAATTGCTTAGCCTAAAAAGCTTCGAAATAGAAAATGTGCAGTGGAAGACATGAAATTCCTGCTGGGATATAGGGTTAATGTCTATTGCATAAGGCTGCTGTGTGTTGCATAACACAACTCTTCCCTAAGTAATCCAGGTTTCGTGGTGTAGAAAGTTACACTTGTAGTGCACATGCAAATTGTCATTCTTTCAAATGGTTTTTCTTTTCTTGTTTTTATACATTTAGTTGTGACTATTGTAGCATTTCTTGATACTACTACTATTATATGTTGGCAGGCTTGATAAATGGCCTGGTCATATTTCTTGCAGAGCCTCACCAATGATCGTGCAAGTTGAAGAGAAATCCGAAGATCGACCGTTGAAAGACCCTGCCGAGGCACCAGGGCTTTTCTGCCTTACATACAACTTCAAAGTTGGCTCAGGTAACCTGGATTTATGTGTCCTTTTTTTTTTCCTTCTGAACTCTGCCTTGAAACTCTTCTCATGAGTTAAATGGAAATGATGGTAATTAGTAATATTATCTATGTTTCTGTTGTAGTTAAGTGTGGTTTGCAGATGGACTCCTCTGCCAGGATGATATGAGATTTGCCAGAGGACGATGCATACAGGTTAGCCATTCCTTCTAGTCGTTTGTTTCGTGGCATCTTGGTTGCGAATTTTGGGATGGGCCCGTTAGGAGCATCTGTGCATATTTGCCTTGTCTTTTGTTATTAGACACTGAGAAACAGGCAGGAGAAAGAGAGTGCAAGGGCTTTCCAGCCACTCGGCTTAAGTTAAGGTCATGTCTGAAGAGTGGGATCCAGTCCATGTGTGATTGTGATCAGACTAATCATATCAGGGTCCTGATGGGTTTATACCGAGTCTAGAAAAGAGCTTTCTTTTGTACGCCCAAAACCGAGCATGTATTTTGCCAGCCTTTTATTATAAGTGTGTGTTGGTGCTTGGGCGAGTTGTTAGGAACACGGTGCCAGGTTTCTTGTGTTCAGACGAATCTGTGCCACTCTGTGCCTCCACTTGCTGTGGAGGCATTCAGAGATGCAGCCTTAGCCGTGCTGGACTTCCTGAGCTATTTAAAAATCTCCTGGAGACCATCCAGCCTATCAGACCAGAAACGTGTCTTTGATTAGTAAAAGAAGCACAAATGGTTCCTTATTTGTGATCAGGAGGGGGGTCATTTCGACCAGAAGAGTAAATCAGCTTTGCATGAAGTTCTCTATTTAGGGCAAACACACTCCTCAACTATAAATGTTTAAAAATATAGGCCATGCTCCCTCCTGGCAGCTGCCGTACATTTTCTGCTCCTGTCTCCAGGGTCAGCTATCCCGAGTTCCTTTCTCGGAGAAACTGATTCCGGGTTCCTAACCCGTGAGCTTTTCTGTCAGCAAATACTGTGTTAAACTGTGCTGGGAAATGTGTCAAAGTGCAATGCAATTTCATGCCTGTTACCCGTTTTCCTATTGGTTCGTGTGCCGGCTCTTTGCCCTAGCAACAAAAGTGGGTTATTTGCATACGCTTTCCCGATTGGCTCCCACTCCTGCGCGGCAGCCAATAGCGCTCAGTCTTCCTGGTGGTAGGCTATGCTAATGAGGCACTGTTGCTGGGGGTTGAGAGGCGCCGGTTGCCAGTGAGCTTCTGGTGCATTGTGACTGCCTGGTGAGAGACGGTGATAAATGAGGACTTAATGATCTGCACAATTCCCTTTCACTGCAGACACGTTCAATGTTTCAAAATGCCGCTCTTGACAACGCACGTCAGAGTGTGTGGCTATGTTAAATTGAGCAGGAGAAATCAGATTGCTACAGACCGACAACAGGCAGTCACCGAAGTTCTGGTTTTGTTTCATTGTTTGCTTTGCGCGATTCTTCGCCGAATCCCCGTACTCTCAGCTGAAATGCAGGCACACTCGCACAGCTCGTTTTGTGGAGTAGTTTTTTACTAAACGTTTTTCAGTATATACATTTAAAAAAAAATATGACTGATACACGTTCAAATCTCTTCATTAAACATTACAAGAGATCACCTGTTAATGCTAGGTGCCTACAGTAAGTGTGTATGGCCATGCCATCTCATTTTTTGGATACAGCGTGCTTCAATAATGTAATACTGTAGGGATTCTGGAGGGATGGTTTGAGCCAATGGGCGTATGTATGTGTGTATTTGTGTATTGGAGAGATGGGAAGTGTAGTTCTGCAACAGCACTGGGAGGATGTGTGTTTGTGTGTTCCAAGTATAGATCCTGTGCTACTGTTGTTGAGCTCTTTGGTTTGGAGAGTGATGAAGAACCAGCTGAGTCACACACACACACACACACACACACACACACACACACAATCATTCCAGTTGCACTTGTTCTCTCTCTCTCTCTCACGTTATACAATGGCACCAGGCAAAAAAAAAAGTATTTAACTGAGTGTGTGAGAAGCTACAGTTTATGCTGGTCATATGGACAGTATCTTTAATATTCTGGCCCTGGGGATTACACATTAAATGTTGAAAATTAACCTGATCAACTAAACATGTCTTTTACTGTATTGTTCTTATGCAAGCAATCATTGCATGCACTTTTTCTATTTATGTTCAACTGACATGTTTGTAAAAAAGAAATATATATATACATTTCTATTGTTGCATTAATGTTTAATTATTGAAAGATTATACAAGAGTAGTACATTTATTGGGGAAGGTTTAAATAGTATTTAAAAGTCTGAAATGATCTGATTATCTTCCTTCTCCTTACTAAGTAAAGCCTCTGTTTTAAGCCTGTGTTTATTTAAAAAACCCTGTAGGCCTAATCCTCTAAAGTTTCCGATTGCGAATAAAGACATGCAGTTCAAAGGTATATGATATTAATTATTTTTTATTATCAATAATAATACTTTGATTATGGTTCATCAGCTGAGAAAAGTTTAGCACAAACACATCCTTGTTTTCCAAACACGTTAGCCTTTATCCTAATATATCAATCTCAGAAGGCCACAGTTCATACAGTAGAGATCAGCTGATTCATGAACGCTTCATGTTCAAAGCTATGTCTTTTCATCTGGATTTATCCGAAAACTGCATTTAAGTTTTTAAAATGATTTCTGTCTACAGTAGTCCAGATATTTTTTCAATTTCATTTACTTAAAAATATTTGAAAACACTTGCATCTATAAACTGTGTGGGGTGGAAAAAACTCAGGGCCACATAATTTCTTTCAGGGCTTTATGTTCTAATAGCATTGATGCTGACAAGTTTTTTTTTTTTTATTGGGCAAAGATTTGAAACCAACTACTATAAAGTTGTTTGTTTGGAGTTAATTGGGTCATGTAATCGACTTGGAAAATGTATTGATAAAAGCTTTTTTTTGTTGTTGTTTTTTTTTTTTTTTGGCCACACAAAAATGTTTTATCAGTTTGTAGAGGAGGCCAAACCATAGGAAAATAGTTGCTTTTTCATATTTATCCGGAATAATGTTAACGTAAACTAACTGTTAAGTCCTGTATGCAGGTGACTGGGTAATTTACATGCACTTATAATAAATATATTTTTATAGAAATCTTGGTATTTACTTGAAGCATATTTTATAATAAGACAAAGTCGAATGATTAATTACACCAACGGCGCAGTCACGTGTGTGCGTAGGAAAATAGTTGCTTTTTCATATTTATCCGGAATAATGTTAACGTAAACTAACTGTTAAGTCCTGTATGCAGGTGACTGGGTAATTTACATGCACTTATAATAAATATATTTTTATAGAAATCTTGGTATTTACTTGAAGCATCTTTTATAATAAGACAAAGACTAGGGTGCTGAACATTGGCATTGTATTTAATAGTAATTATCCAATTAATGAACAAATTTAGATGTGAATACTGCTGAAATCGAATGATTAATTACACCAACGGCGCAGTCACGTGTGTGTGCGTAAATGTATTGTATGTATATTTTATATTGTTTTATATATTTATATATTGTATATTTTATTCTATATATCTATAGTCTGCTAAATGCCGTAAATGTAATGTAAATAAAAAAAAAATGTATAATCCACCACGTTCCCAACTCTTTTCATAACATTTTTTGTATGGTTTAATACAAAATGAATTAGAATTAAAAAGTGTATTAGATCGGCTTTTGAGGGACTGAAGCAAATGCTTGTATGTATTCTTGTGACAAAAGCATGATCGCACACTTCTGTTTTAGGTCTGCTCTTTTTTCGGATGTGCTGTAACCTGATCTGTAGTTACGGAGGCAGACTAGTCTCGCGAAAGAACACATTAGACCTTCCCGGCATTTGGCACGTAACATGTTCAATTATATTGTGATGTGCCGTGTCTTTGGTCTGTTTCGAGCGAGGGGTTAGGAGAGACAATAACAGCCTTTTACCTACTTATCATTTTACCTCTAGAGGGCACTGAGTGGGCTTGATACCCCTTGTTTGGGTCACTACAAACCTTTATTACGTTGGTGTAGCGATCCGGTGTGTGGTTTGCCTGGTTTTGCTGCTGTGATGCAGGTCATGATGGGCTGGATGATAGGCAGTCAAAATGGTAATTAGAGTAGGATGGAATACCAAAGACACGTAGGTGTTTTCAGGACCGTGGTTCAGGTGAGAACCCTGTGTTGGGTTTTACCATGTGTACTTTTATTATATACTGTGGTATTGTGTGTGTGTGTGTTGTCTTTTATTTTTTTGGTTGGTACTATGCTAGTGGTATGTGTTTGTGTCAGCATGTTTTAGTAATGTAATACTTTTGCTAGGATTTATTGTACTGATGTGACTTGTTGGATCCATTGTGCTGATTGTGTAATGTATATACTTATAGGAGGAGAGACCTCAGCATGCAAACCCTCGTCTGTCCGGCTTGCTCCCTCGTTTTCGTTCAATGCGGCAGATGTGCAGATGGCTGCGCAGACGCCCCATTCTCACCCGCCATTCAGTGACGTCCACCAGGCAAGCGCCGAGGCGCCGGCCCCCGTGCTGCCCTACGGCACACAGGCCCCGCAGCTCAACACCACCCAGGTACCTAGACACACCACTTAAATGAGGCCTCTTCCACTCTAATGTTCTTGCACCCTTTATGCACGATTCAACTGTAATGTATTTATGTACGGCTTAATATGATCCACGTTTACTGCGCTCAGGCCAGGTTTCTGATTCTCCACACACCCTGTGATGCAGATTGACTCTCATGTACAGTTGATTCATTTTCCAACCAAACATTACTTGTCCATCTACTGATTGTGGGGTTTTCTCCTTTTTAAATAATTATAAGTAAAATTATTAGTTTTTCCACTTCACATTCCTGCATGACAGATGCTTTTCATGTAATAAAATGTAATGATAATGGTGAATAAGTTGTACAATTTTCAAATGAGCTTTGGCAAATCTTCGAAAGCAAACAATACGTGTGTGTGTGTGTGTGTGTGTGTGTGTGTGTGTGTTTTGTGTGCATGTGTTTGATCAGGTGACTGCTGATGTGGTGATGTTACAAAGGCGAATACCCCAGTGCTTTCGGGATCCAGCCACAGCCCCCTTAAGAAAGCTCTCCATTGAACTGATCAAAACTTACAAACACATCAATGAGGTAAGAGCACCATTCCAACACTATTCGCACAACTCTGAAAGGCATATATTCAAACTGATGTTTGGGTCGGTTTATTTTTGTTTTTCTTATACTGAATTGTATATTGTATTATTATTAATTGTATTATATTTACATTTAATCACCACATTATCTGTGTAAAGCTGCTTTGAGACAATGTTCATTGTTAAAAGCTCTATACAAATAAAAATGAATTGAATTGTAATTGTCTAGACATTACTTTCCAATTAGAGGCTTATATCCATGTTTCCTGCCTTTAGGTTTACTATGCAAAAAAGAAGCGGCGGCACCAACAGGGCCAAGGGGAGGACTCTAGTAATAAGAAGGAGAGGAAAATCTACAACGATGGCTATGACGATGACAACTTCGACTACATTGTTAAAAATGGCGAGAAATGGTTGGATCGCTATGAAATTGATTCATTAATTGGCAAAGGCTCCTTTGGACAGGTTGGTCTGTTTTCATTGCAGTCTATTGTTAAGGAAACGTGAGAATTTTAAACATTGCTCAACAGTTTAGGATAGAATTTTTGCATGGTCATAAACCGACGTTCATTGACTTTGGTGTTTGTCTTCCTCTGCTGGCAGGTTGTGAAGGCCTACGACCGCTTGGAGCAGGAGTGGGTTGCCATTAAGATCATAAAGAATAAAAAGGCTTTTCTGAACCAAGCACAGATCGAAGTACGGCTCCTGGAGCTCATGAACAAGCATGACACAGAGATGAAGTACTATATCGGTAATGAGTGCTATTATCGAGTGTTTTATATTAAGCATTCTGAGAATATGCAGTCTTGGGTGAGGACCTGTGAATGACTACAGTATTAGATACTAAGCAGTTCCATGGGTGATGGTGCCATCTAGTGTTTCTGGTGAAATGTGTCCAAGTGCACAAGGTGTAAGCTGTAGCTTAGTGGTTAAGATGTTGGACTCTGACCAGAAGGTCTTGAGTTTTAATCCCAGCACCACCAAGCTGCTACTTCTGGGCCCTCGAGCAAAGCTTTAAATCCTCAACTGCTCAATTATATAAATTAAATACTTTGCCATAAATGTGATGTATAATATATATTTTTTAACCAGCAGTTTTAGTTACTTAGAATGTGGTCTTAATTAGAATTTAAACAGTTTGATGTTTGGATGCACTTTGCAATATATTTTAGCTCATGACATTGACTGTCCTCTGTCATTGATCCATGTTCTTAGTTCACCTAAAGCGGCACTTCATGTTTCGAAACCATCTCTGCCTGGTGTTTGAGATGCTGTCCTACAACTTGTACGACCTGCTCCGTAACACAAATTTCCGCGGGGTATCGTTGAACCTGACGCGGAAGTTTGCGCAGCAGCTGTGCACGGCACTACTCTTCTTGGCCACGCCTGAGCTCAGCATCATCCACTGTGACCTCAAGCCTGAGAACATCCTGCTTTGCAACCCCAAGCGATCAGCCATCAAGATCGTCGACTTTGGCAGCTCCTGCCAACTGGGACAACGGGTGCGTGGACAGCACCGGATAGTCGCTGGCTATTTTATTCAAATGTTTGTTTAAAATTTGTTTATGCTTTGACCAGTTTGCATTGAGCTTATGCTGACATGCTTAGTAATCATCACAATTATAGGGTTAAGCTTTAATAGATTAAGAAAATCTGAGGAAGTAAATGAGGAAAGGGTTGTTCTGAGTTAATCATTTTTTTTTCCACCTCTTCTGTATTCTCAGATATACCAGTATATTCAGAGCCGCTTCTACCGCTCCCCTGAGGTGCTGCTGGGCATGCCGTATGACCTGGCTATAGATATGTGGTCACTGGGCTGCATTCTGGTAGAGATGCACACCGGGGAGCCTCTGTTTAGTGGAGCCAATGAGGTACATGTTGTTTTTTTTTTTGTTGTTGTTGTTGTCCTGAGCAAAGAACAGCAAACACATGTACTTTGTGTTTGCTCATCATATGAACAGTTGTTTAGATCTGCAAAAGCTACACATTGTTAAAAGGCTGAGGAGAATGTCTTTTAGCAGATTATTTTATAAAATTTGATCCAACTCATTAAAACTTAAACCATACAAAATGTAAAATAATTTATCGGGTGTTTCTGCGGGATTTTAAAAAATCTCAAATTAAACATTTTAGGCCTTAAGAATTCTTGGATCATTTTCAGATCCATGTAATTCATGTAACACTACCTCTAATTCTCATTGAAATGCTCCCTTTAGCACTTAAAAATAAATAAATAAAATAAAGACTAGTCCTACTACATTATACATCTAGTTAGTTTCCATGGTTTAGTATTTCTTTCTTTCGCTAGTCCGGCTCCGCCATCCAATGGCGTACCTCTGCCACGCCAATAAATAACTGCATGGGGAAGTGATTCTTCATGGAATCAAATACATACTGCAGTTGGAGTGCTTTAGGCATTGGGAGATTTATTTATTATTTTCATTTATTAGTAAGGAATGTGATTTGTAATAGTGAAGGAATAGAAAGTGGTTTTAAATGTGGTAGTTGTCTTTTATTCTTATGTATTCTTTCTGTGTAAATTTCCTTTGGCAGGTGGACCAAATGAATAAAATAGTGGAAGTTTTGGGGGTCCCTCCCGGTCATATACTGGACCAGGCGCCAAAAGCAAGGAAGTTCTTTGAGAAGACGTCTGATAGCACATGGTGTGCGAAGAAGACCAAAGACGGGAAAAGGGTGTGCTTCTCGTTCCGTTTATTTATAAATGTAAAAAAGTGTGTGTGTGTACCAACCATACTGTTTGAATAATGCTAATCATTAATTTCAAACTTTTTCTTTTCTAGTATAAGCCGGCAGGCTCGCGTAAACTGCACAACATTCTGGGTGTGGAAGCTGGAGGGCCAGGCGGCCGTAGAGCGGGAGAGTCGGGCCACGCCGTTGCTGACTATCTGAAATTTAAGGACCTGATCTTGCGGATGCTGGACTATGACCCGAAAGGCCGCATCCAACCATACTATGCGTTGCAGCACAGCTTCTTCAAGAAGACCGCTGACGAGGGCACCAACACCAGCAGCAGTGTGTCCACGAGCCCAGCACTGGAGCAGTCTCAGTCCTCTGGGACCACGTCCAGCACCTCCTCCAGCTCAGGTACCAGCTTTAGACTTTATACATACTCCTATGATTAGGCTTTTACTGGGGCAGTAACAAGTCGCATTCTCTAGAATGTGTATAAATGTGACCCTGCACTTTAACCAGGAAGTTCCAAGGATGAAAATCCCATTTGACTAGAAGTGACTCTGTATACCATTCTGTACTGTCATGGTCTCATGCCTTTACTGCTTTTCTAAATCTTCTGTTTCGTTTCCCAGTGCAACACTGTTGCTCTTTGCTGTCATTGTGTGTAACATCTCTTGCACTTGACACACTCGGTGTGTATCTTATTCCTTTAACACAGACTCTGACGTTAACAATCATTTTGTCACTCTAGTATATTCGAAGACTTCAGCGAGTCAAAACTAGTAAGGATGTTTTATGTAGCTTTCAAAGCATGCAGCAGGATCCACATGTCACTGACTGTCTGTAGTGCCTTGTCAGTCTCAGTGGTTTTAGAGCTGAAGGCCAAAATCCGCAGTATCTTTTGTGTCTATCTGCATTCAAATTTGTCAGATTGACTTTTTTTTTTACAGGAGCGTAGCAGGTTAAGCTAAACAATGTGTTTTGGACTGGTTTACAGGAGGTTCTTCTGGAACAAGCACCAGTGGGCGTGCCCGCTCTGATCCCACCCATCAGCATCGGCTCAGTGGAGGCCATTTCAGTGCTGCGGTAGGGATGGACTGCCACAACCTCTGCCCTCAGGTACAAACATACAAACGCACACTCAGCCTGTGTCTGGTGTTACAGTTGGTAAGATGCTGTTCCACTTTGTAGAGTTCCAATGATGAAGCCTCTTAAAATGTAACCAGAAAAGTATTTTAAGAGATGGATGCAAGCATGCATGATTGTTTGAATATCATGTGAGGATGAAGGCTTCTGTTTGCATGCTCTTAGATTACTTCCAGTTTTTTTCTTGTTACTCCAATTTAATTAAATTTGCTGTGTGTCTCAGGCAAGGCAGGCGTTTGGACCCTCCCTGGGTTGGGTGGGTGGAGATGGACTCCAGCAGGCAGCCGGAGAGACTCATCCAGTGCAAGAGACCACGTTCCATTTGCCTCCCCACCAACCCAAACCCCTCCACCCTCACAGCTCTCATCACCATCACCACCATCCCCATGCGCATCACAGCCAGCATGGGCAAGGCCCAGCACGCCCACGCCCTCGCATGTACTCGCCATCACACAGCGGCGCCTCCACGCAGGACTCCATGGAGGTATCGCATGGCCACCTGTCCATGACCTCGCTGTCTTCCTCGGCCTCGTCCTCATCTACGTCCTCGTCATCTACGGGCAACCACCACCATCACCACCCCCACCAGGCCTATCAGAGTCGCCCGCTGCCACTGGGCATAGGCTATGGGCACGCCTTTTCCAACCCACACCAGGAAACGGGCACGGCCGGACACGCTGCATACCCACTCTCTACGAACTCGGGCTTTATAGCCGAAACTCATATGGGCCTGCGCCAGGGCCTGGACCGTGAGGACTCGCCCATGGCTGGTGTATGCGTGCAGCAGAGCTCGGTGGCCAGCTCCTGACTACGCTGAGAGGACCGATTTTTCCCTCCTCTGTGTGTGGGTTTAAAAAAAAAAAAAAGCTGGTGTTTTTTTTTCTTTCCGAAAAAGTGCATAGAGATTAAAAAGCTGCTGTAAAAGAGAAAGGAGATGATGACTGACGCCACATGCGTGCTCAAAACTCCTCTCTGATCACTTGCTGGAGGCCTCTGTTTCAGTCAGTTACCGGTTTTTGGCTTGGAACGTTTTTCAACTGAATTTTCATTTTATTATTAAAAGAAATCATACATTTATTCCTTTTCACTCAGCTCTTTTAAATTGAGTATTAACATATGCACCTTCCTGGCAGCCATGAAATTAGGTTTCCATTCAAGGTCTGGGAGAAGGTCCAGTGGTCTTGGAGATGGGCGTTTCTCTGCCTGTAGTCACCAGAAATGCAATGTGTTTTTAAAAAAAACAAAACAAAAAAAACTTCACTAACGGTTACTCTTTCAACTGCCATTTTTTATTTCCCTTTTTTTTTTTCTTTTCTTTTCTTTTCTTCAGCAGGCTTGTTTGTTGGATGTCTCTTCCCCACCCCACCCTTCATGTGTAATTCTCTGATTTTGAGTTTAGCAGAGCAGCAGCACTAGAGAGAGCAGGCATGCCATGTAGAGGGTGCAGTCTTGTGGGTATCTCCTATAAAAAGCAGAGTGTGAGGTGTTGATCCCTTAGAGGGTGCGGTTTTTTGCAGCTCGCTCCCAGGACATGGGTATCCCAGAGCAACAGTGTTTGCTATGTATGGTGACGAGCTCTAGAGTGGGCAGTGGAGTGGGCAGGAGCCTGGTACTGGGCAGCAGTGGACAGCACGTTTGAAAAATGGCCTTATCACGCACTGAATGAAGAAAAGCTGGACATGTACCCTTAAACTGGGGGGAAAATAGCTTTCCTGTATTTTTTAAAATCTGGAATACACAAGTCTTTACACATGAAAAATAGGAAACAGAGTATGAGAATGGTTATTTGAGGCCTTCCTTATCTAGAAATCTACTATTTGGGAGTCATTTTTATTTTTTTCCCCTGTTTTTGCCAGCCTTGTGAATTCACAGAAGTAGTCTTGCAAGTTGAATGGAAACAGCTACTACCGAGTCCCTTACTGCTTATTTTTACTTTTGTTCTCCCTCGCTTTCTCTTCTTTGCTTCATTTAAATTTTGTTGTTTTTCAGCATGTAATTTACATTCGAGCCTCTGCACATTTTTTTTTTTTCACTCTGGAAATCTTAACATGCAGACGTTTGTGACTGCTTTTTTTTTTTTTTTTGACTGCGCTTTTTTTTTTTTTTTTGCCTCACAATTATGCTGTGAATTTTAGGAGAGTTTATTTTCCCTTTTGATAATTTATTGTACCAAAGCAGTTTTTTTTTTTTATAGCACATAGATGTCTGTAACCAATAATGTAGCAGTTGTGCACTTTGAAACAAGGTGTATCAGATTTTTTTTTAAATGTCAGTAAAATGGCTGTATCTATTGCTTTATTGAAACTGGAACTGTTGTTAATGCGGCATATTTACTGAGAGCTGGATCCCGAACAGTCCCTTTTTTTTTTTTCCATATTTAAATCGGGGAAAAAACAGCTGAATCACAACTTTTCTGTTGTAGATTTTAGTTTTGCTTCATTCTGTGAGGTGGAGGGAGGGTCGATGCCCGTGCCATTGCCTGCTCTGCGGGTTCCAGAGCTCCAGGGTGGCCATTGAACAACTTGACGTGAGGACAAGAAGCGGTGCGCTGCATAATCCAGTTTAGACTCCAATTTCTGAGGTGCCCCGTTATCTGGGTTCCACTGCCTTAAGTGTACAGCAGCGTGCTTTTATTAACAAACTGTGCAGAAAGTGCACCAAACAAAATGTGCAGCCCCTGCCAGCTCAGCAAGCATTGTGCGAGTTCACATCCAACCTTCACAAGCTCAGATAAGATTTCCAGATTGGCTCTTGGTAGCTCAGGAGCTGGGTTTCGACGTGTGAGCACAGCCTGGTCTACTAAAGTCGCTTCTCTGTAATTTTTATTTTAATTTTTTCTTTCTCCCGCCACACTTTCGCTAAAAGTACCTTCATACCCCGTCCTGCTTTCACGCAACATCTCTTGCTTTTACCACGAGTTTGATTGATGCCTATAAATACAAGGTAAATGGTCCTATAGGGTTCTTGTTCTTGGCCAGCAGCAAAGGACAGCTAAAGGGAGGAGTCCATGGAAAAACCCAGGCTTCAGGTGTTTACTTTGTGACCCCATTTTAATAGCTGAAATAGAATTTATGTACATATTTATATTTTTTTAAATAAAGGAAGTTTAGAACTCACTACTTTTTTCCTAATGGTATTTTGAGTACATTTAAGTCAGCTTGGTGACCATGCAGTGGAACTCTGTGGTAGTCAAATGGGTATCAGTGCTTCCAGCCCAAAGTAGACAATGCTAGTTCAAATGCAAAACTCTAGGGTTTCAATCGAACAGGAGAGTAGATCTTCATACCTTAAATATAATAGACAGGGTATAGTGTGTGGATGTGTGTCTACAAATCCGAATGACAGCAGTCTTTTCATATATTCGTATACATAAGAGATTATGTATGCTTAGTACAGGAGATATTTTTGTTGTGTTAATTTGGCACATGCTTCAATAAAAATGGGTCCGTATAAAAACTGAATGTAGGCTATTGCTGGAGGTGCATGTAGCAAAGTGCACAGTGGTCTTTTTCGACAGTCCGAACCGCGCATCCTCGATAAACAATGGCTCTTCGCTCCGAATCCCATAACTGCGACTACCCCAGGACGAGCGCAAAACCCCACTGCGGCTTTCCCCTCCTTGCCCCGATCCCTGGCCCCCAGGCCTCCACGCCCACTTCAGAGTCTCCACTCCTCCCTTTGGTTCCAGGACATCTGGTGTGCACTGCAGAGCTAAACAGCATGACAGAAGGATAAGTACCTTTTATCCACAGATTGTACGATCAGGACATTCTGTGTAAAGTAAAATGTTACTGAGAGGCAAAAATGGACAAACCCTTTGTACTATATTCAAGCGGTCTTATGTATGACATAAAAAAGTTGCTTAACTTTTGCTTGTCTCTTGTTTTTGTATCGTGTCTAAATTCTAGATGCGGATTAACATTGTTCTTGTAGGGCACTTTATAGTGGCATTGGTAAGCAAGGAGATAGAGGACCTTTCTGTTGAACCCTGTAGGCCTGTGAAGTCAAATGGATGTAAGTGTGATGGCTGATTTATAATCACATTGCTATACTGATCAACAAAATTGTAAATCTTGATGGAAATTCCACTTCAGCTGAAGGGTCGTTAGTAGATTGTTTTAAAAGTAGGATTTTTTTTATCAGGCCCTAACAGCAGCTGTACAAAGCTGGTAAATTAGATATAAAAGTGGATGCATGCTCAGTCCAGAAGTTCCTCTACATCTTATTCACCACATGAGCTAAGCATAAGGTGACTTAAGTGTATTTGGGGTAAAATGTACAGGCCTCAAACGCTAAACTTGAGAAACGTCATAACCTATTCTCTTATTTGGCTTCCCTTTAAAAAAAGAAAAGAAAACATACATACATTCAGAAAGTTCACACCAATTGCAGCACTTCAAAAGAGAATTCTGTTTACTCCTGAGTCTTCTGTTGGCTTGAATCTTTTTAAGTGGGTGACTAACAGAAAATGGGGCTGCTAAAGAGAAGGAAAATCCCTGAACAAGGTAAAGAGGACTCCTCCAAGAAGAAGGGAAAGTTGTTGAGCTATATTTAATAATTAAATAAAACCATGCAAGATGGCTGTTCATTAAGACAGTGCTTCCACGTTGTTGTAGATGACTTCCATAAGGATGAGCTCTCCAAGTGTAGAGTAGGCCTAGACATTAGCTTAATACAGGACAGGTGGTAGAGATGCACACTCTCTACCACCTAAAGTGCTTTTCAATTTCCATTTTGTTGGGAAATTCCTCAACATCTGGAAATGAAGAAGAAAGTGGGACTGAGTAATGGCAATAATGCAATACTGTCTGCACACCATGTTTGGGGTATTTACTGATATCAATGTTAAAAAAGAAAAAAAAACACCACTTCATTCAATTCACTTTTATTTCTTTAGTGCTTCTTACAATGGACATTGTGCCAAAGCAGCTTTACAAAGAAAAACAGGTGAAATGTAAATCTTAAAGCTTTGTGCATATAAGCTAGTAGCGACAGTAGTGAGGGAAAACATTACTGAGATGTTCTGATGAAGAAACCTCAAAAGGGAACTTTTTTCTCATTTAGGTGGCACTGAATGTCCATTCATTATAGTTTTATTAAATGTGCTGTTCATTTATGGGTCCTTAATACAGACAATACAATACTTAAATACATGCAAATTGCATTTCAAAGCCATTGTAGCAGACTGTTTTTATTAAATTAGAATCCAAATCCATACTTCTTGAGTTGGTCACTAATTTCATTTAGGATGTTCATGTGGAACCATCCTCAGCTTCACAGAGGATGGGGTCTCCAATTGAAAATAACTCCTTCCAGGGCTAGGACGTCAGGATGGATCAACATCATTTATTAGACACGACCCACTTTCTTTTATTCAATCTGACCACAACACCAGGCTAAATTTTCCCTACCAGCACCTAATGGAAGAAACAAACTAAAGGCTATAGCATTTAATGTATACCCAGTATTTTAGGTTTTAAGTACTTAACATGATCGTGAAAACAAAAACACAAAACAGGTTTCATACATTTATCTACATTATATAATATTGTTATACACTGAATACTTTCTAACGTGACTAAGAGAAATAGTGTCCCAATTAACCACTAGATGGCGCACTTGTCCCGTGCCTCACACCTCTTCTATTCCAGGCCCCACTGTTCTCATTTTGTCTGTATGCAATGCTGATTTTATTTGCTTTTTAATAGCAACACATGACCGTAGCTGTAATGTGCATATTTATTTTTTATGGGTTTGGTCATCTGACTGAATGCAACTGTTTAAATCACCTCGACTCACTGTAAGCACTTGTCAGGGTGTGTGTTCAGCCAAAATACACAATAATCTTCGTTTCAATGTTAAATGTGTTTGACGGTAATTACCTCACACATTGTATGTGTCGTCTAGCCAATGCACGATGAAGCAAGTTGCTGGTTTTCAAAGAATTTTGAAAAGCCGCTCAGATTTTTTTTTTTTTTTAATAACCCAATGATCAAAAGAGTTTATGCAGATTTATGCAGGCCCACGTGCACATAATGATATTGTTCTCTGCTTTTGGTCATTGGCACTGGTCACAACATGTGTTGCTGCAGATGCTGCCTTCAGAAGTCTTAAACAGGTTCGAATTCCCAGCCAACTTTCTAGAAAATTCTTGGGATTCTAGAAAGATTCACTAAAAAAACAATTCTGGAGATGTTTTTTTTTATAGTATTTTGATTGATATGTGTAGACTATTTCATGTATTTATATCGCATTCAGCTTTCACATATATTATCTCTATATTTAGTAATCAACACTGCATACATTAGGGCCAAATCCTCAGAGACAAAGCCATTGTTAGGATGGGAAGACTATTCCACATAATATGAGGATTTAATTATAGAGCTGAATTCTATAGTTCATTGGCAGAGCAGATAAATATATATATATATATATATATATAATTGAATCAATATGGGTTATTGATTCAATTTCAGTTGCACTATTATGGTTTCATTGACTCACCTTGGTATTAAAATTTCCTGAAGCCTTAGGGTTCTACGGACAGTATTGGGTTCTTAGATTCCTATGAAAGTTCTGCCTGGAGCCCTGCTTGAAAAATAAACCCTCGGTTCCACACAGTTATAACCCAGATACACAAAAAAAGCACAATATGAGGCTGTTTCTAAAAATACCAGTTGCATCTGGATTAAAATAGCTTCCAATAAGTGCTATTTTGAAGCACAGAATTGTGAGAAATGGTTTAGTAAAGGCTATATCTGACTATAAAGAAAACTGGTTAGTGCTAATTCACTGTTTAAGGATTGAAGGTTTTAGTGCAATCTCTGTAGAAATATTCTTCGAAGCACCTCATACGGACGATGAAGCTGCATAATTAAGCAGTTCCTTCTAATTACTGTGTGAGAGTATCCCAAGTCTCTGCCCCAGGCCTAATTAAAATCAGCTCTCTGCTGGTAAAGCGTCCGAGTGCTAATGAATGGAGATATTAGCACTGTAGTGCAGTGCGTCTTTAGATGGGTACAGGAACCCTCTCTCAACACTCTCTGCTCTGCTGGTGGATCGGAGGATTACAGCTGTCGAAACAATGAAGATCAGACTGGCCTTCTATCATACAATGTTAGCATCCAATGTTTTTGGCTTTTTGTATAATACTGTCTCTTGCCATGGCATTACATCATATATTTCTGATTTGTCTTGTTTGGCACCGTAATGAATCACATTAAAAGGATCCTTGAGGAACCATATCCAAAGAACCCGATTTGTTTAAGCTTTGCTGAAATTCATATTTTTGATTCGGAGTGGTCAGATTAATTGCTTTTCTAAAACAGCATGTTGTCCTTAAATAGATACAATGTTGACAATGTGACAACATGCTGTTACAGGAAAATAAGCCACTTCTATTGATAAAAGCATTAACACCAGCGTACAGGATGAATGGCGTGCCATTTAGTGCATTTAATGCATTTCCATTTAGAATAAAAGCATTTAAACTGTTCAAAGGAGCATTAAAACTGGATTCTATTGTTGTGCAGCCATGTGAACGCTCAATGGGAAAAATTGAGTTGGACAGATTGGTAAGTTTGACCTTACATACACATTAGTACAATAACGTTTTTTCAGACTGTGCAAATCCCATGAATTGCAGCTGGGCTATTCATTTATCATAGACATATTTAAAATAAAGACAGTATACTATTATCTTTAGCAAACACAAAAGGAATATTAAGATATGGTTTATTTCATGAGTATTTATAGAAATCAACAACAATAAAATCATGGTGAAATACTTCTAGAAACACTAAAGATGACAATTGTACCATATTATGGCTTCTTAGTTAAAATTTAAAAAATCAATGTCTAAAAGAAACGAAAGGAGCAACTAAAGTAAAATATGTTCAGTGTTCCTGACAGTAATTCTCCCTTAGAAAACTGTGTTACAGGGGAGTTGTGCAGATGAGCAGAGGAGCCAGAAGATAAAACCTCAGCCATGGGGTGTGTGTGTGTGTGTGTGTGTGTGTGTGTGTGTGTGTGTGTGTGTGTGTGTGTGTGTGTGTGTGCGCGCGCGCTTAAGAGCGGTCTTTCCCCTCTGGATGGCTTGCTTAAATGGAGAGGGGTCCCCTAGTCTGTCAAGGAGCACGATTAAAGGGCACTTCAGCAAATATAATGTACACTTAAGGTGGTGTACATTGCCTTTCTGATTCTAAACTTACTAACAGCTTTACAACTTGTCTTTTCAAACAGGTCAAAACGCTTTCTCTCGTTCACTATGTTTGGCATGCTATTCCTCTGTACATATAATCCAAGCTGCAGGTTATATTAAATATTACAACAGACAATTTGCAAATACACTTCTTTATGCCACTGCTTTTCAACGCACCTTTTAAAAGTTTGATAGTCAACAAAACTTTTCTTGAAGAAGTTGGAAATCAATAGTAAAGTCCTGGAGGAGTGATGGCTGTCTTTGCTAGACTTGAGTTACATTTTGTTCAGTGGAAAAACCCCCAATAAAGCCATTCAGATGCAACCCATTTAATCTTTTTCAACCATTTTCATCTGAACTTCTGTTAAAAAGAAAAAAAAGAACGTCTTCCATTTCATTCTCAAATTGCTTCAGTGATACAGGGCTTGGTCTCTTTGGTTGCTCATGTTCGAAGAAAAAAAAAAGGATATTTTGTCAGTGCTGGGGGTAAATGCCCAAATCCCCTAAATGTACAGCAAAGCACTGAGTACTGAAATATTACACATTGGAAATATACTATATTTTTGATAGGAAGTTTACCTGAGGGGCCTGAAGGGGAAAATGTTTTCGTTTATGACTGCTAGATGATCAAATGACAATTAAAATAGGAAATGTTTCTCAGTCTTCAGGGAGAACATGTGCAAACAGCACACCATGAGTCAACTGGGAGCTACACACACACACACAGCACCTGAGGCTACCTGAGGCACACTCGCACACACACACGCACATACATGCATTCTGTTTAAAGGTGTGAAGTACTTAGTGTCTGTAGAAAGCAACAGAAGTCTAAAGGGGGCTTAGAGGTGAACATTGAGGTTTAGTGGGATATTAGAGCAGACATGCACAGTCAGAGCCAAACACGTCTTCCAATGGAAATCATTTGCACGCTCCAGGCTAAAGCTTTTTGCATCCAGTGAAAGATCGTTTGCGCCTCACCTACGACTACTTACAATCGTTTATATATACACATCATACAGAGTAAATTAACTACAGGTAAGGTTTGTACATGCGTATATATATATATATATATATATATATATATATATAAAATTATAATTTTTTTTTTTTTGAAAACCTAGCAGGTAAAGAAATCCTCTTCTAAAAGGCATAATATACAAACCCGGTCCAAATCAACATAGTATCAAACAGCCATCTGTCAAATGCTCACTCATCTCAAACAAAACAATTATTGAAATATATGTACAAAAAATACAAATGTAAATGCCCTAGAATAGATCTATATATTCATATACATATATAACTTTTAATCTTTCAATTAAAAATCAGAAAATAATGCCATTTTTTCTTCATCTTAATGAAAACAAATGTATCATTTAAAACCATGCAGTTTGCCCAAGCCTCTGATTTAGTCCGACTTTAGTGTCTTTGGGGCACGAGAGACGTGGAAAGCAAGGAGGTGGAAAAGTGATACAGGGGCTTGCAGGAGGCTGTGTGCTCTGCCTGAATTTCAGGGCTCGTTCCTGAGCAGATCTCAGACTGTTGTGTCCAGCTATGCAAAGCAGAGACAGACATGAAGGCAAAGAGATTGTTTAATGTCTTGAATGAGAGGATTGGGTGTTAAGAGGTCCAAGCTGTGCGCAAATGTGTGTGAGAATGACAGATGTCAGAGTGTGTGTGTGTGTGTGTGTGTGTGTGTGTGTGTGTGAGTGTTAGGGCCATAACACAAGGAGAAGAATCTGTGGCAGATAAACATGCATCTGGGGAAAAAACATGGATTGAAGTATATAGACAGTAGGACGTGAGGACAACTTACCGCAGTGAAAAACAGAAACCTTCATGCAACACTTATTTCTTTGGTGAGAAATATCACGCAGGCGTTTTCTGAATTGAATGCAGACTTAACACACTGCGTTTCACTTACGTCACTGCATTGCAGCAGTGGCACACTGACATGCAACCACTATCAAATCATAGCTCCAATCTGTCCTCATAATTTTAAAGTGTTGCTGTTGATATAATGAAGCACCCATTATATGCTTCTTGTTTCTCCTCCTGCATATGGTCTAATCTACTAATACATGACTGTTAATAAGACTAAAATACTAACAACTCACAGAGTTGCTTTCTATTAAAGATTTCTATGCTTTAACATTAATTAAAAAACATCTGCCACACGTATTGTGTGACTAGGCATGGCTGCTCTGCTGTTTTCTCCTTATTCCTTCTTTTTGCAAGTTAAATAAGTAACAGTTTACTGGAAATGTTCAGGTATGTTACTCAGATTACTTACTTCAGTGAAGACACTACCAGCAAGGGTGCAGGTTCAAGCTTTATCAGTAAAACGCATGCACTTCTTTAGGGGAGCATCATTCTTGCGTACTTCATGCGCTTGCTTTTAGGGCAATGTGTTCAGGTGCAAATATACACTCTGGAGGAATATGCATATATATATATATATATATATACATATATCTAATGCATGATACAAATGAGATATAACTATAAACATATACTTGGTCATTTAAACTAATAAAGGAACATCAGCTTTGTTGCTATACGCAAACTCAGTAAAAATTTCATTGAAATATGTTAATCCTAATGAAAAGAATTCTGAGTAATTGGTTTACAAAGTAGTTTTATCACACATAAGCAATCATTTTAAAATCTTCATGATTAACAGTTAAATGGAGTGAGACTAAAAAAGGCTCTAAGAAACTATTGTATAAAAGGTTGAGGCAGACACTCCTTGAAAATTTGATGCTTACAGGCCAACCACACCCCTAAATGCAACTCAGGACAGTGTTTGCATTTCAGTGTGGCATATAAAATGCAAGTAAATATAATGACTTAAAAGACTTTTTCCCCCTCATTTTTTTATAAAGCAATTCCCCTTCTCACTAAAGAGAAAAAAGCTATGTAAGAGTATTGTAATGACAGTTTTGCTTGTTAGCGTGGCACATTGCACTTGTGTCACAAATGTAAAGCAAACCCCACCAGTGTATTAGATCGGTTTGCTTTCTGGCATAGAATGTTCTCCGTAGTGAAACACCAATCAGAATTTGAAAAAAACGAGCACCAACCAAAACTAATTAAAGATCGGCTCACATCTTTAGAAATATCGGCAGTATTATGTATTAGTCTTGGTATTGTGTGCCAAATTGCATACTACAGTACTGAACAAATAGTACAACGGATACCAGTGTATTTCTTTAATAGCTAATATACATTTATGATTTAGGATTATAATTTTCTGGGGGTTTTTTTTGTTGGTGTTAGAGATCTCTTTCTCCTTGAATTGGCTTATCATGCCATATTCAGCAAGTTAAATTGCCACTGGTCTGTGCTAACAAGAGCAACACCTCAAAACTACAATCTAGCTGTTTTTCTGTCAGCTTGGTGTGTCAGGGCCCATAGAGAGAGTAAGACTGAGGATAATGTCTGGGCAATATGACGATATAATATCCGCATAACAAATTGTCGCAATATACTTGTCCGAGACATTTTTCAATAATTTCAATAAATTTAATTACAATTGCAAACGTGGAAGCAGATGATTGGATATAAGACGTTTGTTCTGTTTTTATTTTATTTTTAATGGTAAATTGTTAATATTTTCTAAGGATTATTTTCTAATTATTTTCCCTCCTTTTTTAAGGGTTTTAAATGCAAGACTACTACTAGCCTATATATTTTGATATATATATATTGTATTTTGTACAAATGTCTTTATGTATTGTGCTATCATTTTGTCATATCGCCCACTTGTGTTGAGGATGTCTGATAAATGTCTAAGAATGTATGTGGTTTTGTGTAATGAAGACAGAGAAAGCGAACTCTCTGCTCTGCTTTGCCCTGCTCGTTCCACTTCACACTTTGGATTCATTCTCCATGTTGGCAATGTCACCGTTGCGCTCCTGCTCTTGTGTCTCTCTGCTCACTTTCTCCTCCTCGTCATTGTGTGAGTCTAGCAGGCCCTGCTGGCTCAGTTTGCTTGCCACCGACCAGGAGAGGGGCAGGCGTGAACGTGTGCTCATCTCGACCAGCTCGCGTGCGCTGCAGCTCGGTGTGTTTGTCTCGTAGATCTCATGGAAGCTGTTGTAGTCGACCTCATAGAAGCCATCCTCCAGCGTGAGCACGGGCATGAAGCGGTAGCCCCACTTGATCTCACTAGCCACATACGAGCTGCGAGCCTGGCAGGTCATTCCTGTTAAGAACAAAGAGACGCAGCAGTGATGAAAGGTGCATTTCTGCCAGGCTTACACTCATTGATTAAGAGAGAGATTAAACAAAATAAAATAAAAAATCACAGCACAGCCACAGGATCACATTATTTTAAGAAAATCAGGATAACTGAATCTCAAATTGTACCTTCGATCAATGAAATATTATAAAGGGGGACATGTTCAAGTTCAAGTTCAAGTTTATTTCTGAAGCGCTTTTCACAATGGACATTGTCTCATAGCAGCTTAACAGAATTTAAGAATTAAAGTGAATGATGTGTGTTTATCCCTGATGAGCAGCCTGGAGCGACTGTGGCAAGGAAAAACTCCATTAGATGTTATGAGGAAGAATCCTAGAGAGGAACCAGATTCAAAGAGGAGTGTGATTATAAATCTTAAAACAATACAAAACACGGGAGAGTGAGAACTATCGTGAGTACTGTAGTATGTGTTTATGAGTAATGTCCTTTATACAGTCAGTTGACATTATGGAACCAGGAGCTATTAAGCAACTCGTAAAATAGCTCAACATTTTTATGATCATAGATCCAACACCAGCTTTTCCATGCCAGAGCCTTTAAACATTCAAAGAGGTCCAATGTCAATGTGTACATAAAGTGGGATCCAAATGGCGCTGGTACATCTATAGATGGTACAGGATTTGCCTGGTCGGCATCTACTTCTTTGAAGGTCCAAAATCTTCATGAGGTGGGACACAACATGTACGATCTGTAATCTACTGCTAAAAAATCTATATGCAGATTTGATCTTTTTATTTATCATGTAATTATTGTTATTTATAGAATTGTATTGAATCACATTCTTTATTATCTGTCACTGTGTAGCCATAGAGAAGCAATCCAGAGTTGTGCATGCTTCCAGGCAGCCCGGATGACCATTTATCACACTGATACCAGGGAGCAGTTATTCACCAAGAAGTGTGTGTGCGTGCGTGTGTGCGCGTGTGTGCATAGTGATGAGCACAACAATGAACACTGATTTAGAGGTGAGAGAGTCAAAGTTCTTTTGGTCATCTTAATTATTATCACTCTTTCTCTCTCTCTCTCTCTCTCTCTCTCTCTCTCTCTCTCTCACACACACACACACACACACACACACACACACACACACACACACACAAATATCTAAACTCTGCTATAACCTAAGCAACCAAAAGAAAACCCTTTGGCTCTCTTTTTTAACTTACATTTTTTTTGACCAGCAAAAAAATATACAAAATTTCCCCACTTGATAAAATTGGTCAGATTTGCCCATGTGAGATACAAATATATGTTTACATAGACGCACAAGGGCTTTAGCAACCTTGCCAGGATCACACTGAGATGTCCACCTACCTAGTGTAATTAAATGCAATTACACAATTACACAAAATTACAGCACTGGTACACAAAACTACCCTCCACAGAAGTACACCATCATCAAAGTTAAATGCATGCCAAGTTAAATTCAGCTTCTTTTCATATTACATATTTACCTGTAAAGAACAGCATTTTATGGTGGTTTAAATTCTAAAATCACTACCAATCTGTGAATTATACTTTCACACGGAAAAGGGTATTTTGTTGATATCTTTTTTTATTGATTTTATTCATGTTTTTATAAACTGACACAAGGCTGAGTTGATGTTACCATTTTTAATCTTATTGAATCCTATTTCAAAAAATCAAATATTAAATAGAGATTGTAGTTTTTCTTCTTTTTATTTTCATTTAAAAACATTTCTAATAAAAAATGTATATAAATGTATCTATATTCTTGTCATACAAATCTTAAAACAGTTTTTTTTTTTTCAAATCGGTGGAAGTTTGTAAGAAGTAGAGATTGTAGTTTTTCTTCTTTTTATTTTCATTTAAAAACATTTCTAATAAAAAATGTATATAAATGTATCTATATTCTTGTCATACAAATCTTAAACAGTTTTTGTTTTTCAAATCGGTGGAAGTTTGTAAGAAGAACTATATAGCATGGTATATATTCAGTGGTAGATGAAGTACAAAATGTGTAAAGATACAGTAGGTAAAATATTACTTGTGCTTCCTTTGAACTTTTACTTGAGTAAAAATGCAAAAGTATTTGCCTTCAAATGTACTTAGGTATTCAAAGTACTATGATTAATTTCAGCTATAAACTCTCTTTCCATTAGGGGTTGCCACAGAGGATTATCTGCATGTTTGATTTGGCACTTTGGATGCCCTTCCTAACGCAACCCTCCCCATTTATTTGGGCTTGGGACCGGCACTAAGAGTGGCTGGGGTTGGTTCCCTGACGGTGGATCGAACCCGGGCCGCAGCGGTGAGAGGGCCACATCCTAACCACTAGACCACCAGGGGACCTTAATTAATAAATTTCGACTATAAGGTCCTATTATCATGTTTGTTGTAAGACTCTTGCTTACTCAACTAGAATTATGTTAATTAGTCAAACACTGATTGATATCTATGAAATGATCATAAGCCCAAAACCTTCTTTACAAATACTTGAAAAAAATAATAAATCAAGCAAATAAGGCCATGGGTGTTGTGGCAAGTTAGAGTCAGGAGTTTCTTCTTTCATTTATGCCTTACAAAATGTTCTGCTTACTGTTGAACTGATGCTGAAGTGTATGTTCATGCTAGGTAGATACCACCACGTGTCATTAAAAACAAGTTCTAAACAGCCCGTGCGCTCTACCGTGATTGGTGGCTTGCTGGTGGCTTACTGTGATTGGTGGCTTGCCTGACCATTTAGAGCAAAATGTAGTTGACAAAAAAATATTTTTGACTTTGAAATTTTGTGAAGTTAAAGTAAAAGTCTCCTGAAATAAAAATACTTAATAACTGTATACTTTATTATACTTCAGTAAAGTATAGATACTTGAAAAAGCTAGAAACAGTAACGAATTACATTTACTTTGTTACTATTGTGTCAGTATGGGAATGGTTTGCTTCTTACCTGGAAGGTCACTCATACCAGGCAACTTGGTGCTCCACTGGTGTCCCAAAAGGCTCAGTACTTGGTCCCCTTCTTTTCTCCCTCTATACCCAGTCTATTGGTGGAGTCATATCCTCACATGAGGATGACACTCAACTCATCTTTTCTTTCCCTTACTGCAGCTTTTGCTAGGATCTCGACATGCTTGACGGACATATCTTCATGGATGAGTGTTCATCAATTAAAACTCATCCCCAGCAAAACAGAACTGTTGGTCATCCCAGGTGATTCATCTCCAGGTCAAGATCTCCAAATAACTCTTCATGACTCTCTGCTTTCCCCTTCAGTCACTGCTCATAACCTTGGGGTCACTATAGACAACTGTCTCCTCACATGTTGCCAATGTGGTTCGTTCTTGTCGATTTCTTCTCCACAACATTCAAAGGATTCGACCATTTCTTCCACACAGGCTGCCCAGGTGTTCTTGTCATTTCCAGACTGGACTACTGCAACTTTCTGCTGGCTGGTCTTCCCCTGAACGCTATTCGTCCACTGCAAATGATCCAAAACACAGCTGCACGACTTGTGTTCAACATGCCCAAGTACTCCCACACCACCCCACTGCTGCACTCCCTTCACTGGCTTCCGGTAGCTGCACGTATCAGATTCAAAACACTGATGCTTGCCTACAAGGCCAAAAATGGATCAGCACCATATTACCTCAGAGACCTCATCACGCCTCGCACTGCACCACGCTATCTGAGATCCTTCAGCACTGCTCGACTGGTACCACCTTCTCTCAGAATGAGAGGTCAGTACACTTCAAGGATCTTCTCTGTTCTGGCACCGAGGTGGTGGAATAAACTTCAACTAGATGTCTGAATAGCAGAGTCCCTGTCTATCTTTAAGCGACAGTTGAAGACGTACCTCTTCCTGAAATATCTGAAATCACGAGTTGTAGTCTGATTTATCTTAAGATTGTAATCTAGTGTACCAGTATAGATTTATTTATTGATAGAGACTCAAAGCACTTTTATATGTCGCTCTGGACAAAAGGCATCTGCTAAATGGCACAAATTTAAATGTAAATGTTACTGTCCACCACTGTATATATTATGTATTCTAGAACTTTGAGAATGGTTAGCTTTGGACATTACTACCAAAATAAAAGCGCACTTCTCAAACGCTTAGCTTCTACTACAAATGAACATAAAAAACTTCCACCTTAATGGTTCAGTTTATCCATTTAGTCCGTTCAGCTATGTTTATGCAAACTCCTCACAGTCCGTTGGCTGATGCAGGAGCAGTTTTTGCCCTTTATATCCTGGTGAATATGATTAGAAGGAGAGGAAGAGCTGATCTAGGATCAGCGGGTTGACAGTGCTAAGCTCGGGAAATGTGGTTTGAGGATTAGTGTCCTGCACTGCTGGAGTAAAAACAGCTTGGCATGTAATAGTGAGAGGAGGGTCAGTGTAAGGAATGATCAGTGCTCCTTCTGTTATCAGAGGCAAACATATGCATGGCGTATGAGTTCTCCTGCCATCTAATTCAGTCAGTGCAGTGTAGCATATTGAGTATTTTACTCAAACATCTTTAACTCTATTGATTATGCTTCACTTTCAACTTATTCATGACTTATTTCTTTTGGTTACTAATTATGTACTGTTATTGTATCTGTCTGCCTGCTTTATCTACAGTATCTTTATATCTGACTGCCTTTTTTGTCTTTCCACCAATGCATCAATCCAACCATTTATTCATTCATCCATCCTTTCATGATAGATGCACATTTTTAAATAATATTCTTTCTCTTTTTTTTCTTTTTTTTTGCCAGCAAAGGAGAACACCAGGCAGGTGTCAAAAGACCATTGGCTGTGAGGTAAAAATAATGAATGCATGATTTATTCATTCATCCATCCTTTCATGATAGATGCACATTTTTAAATAATATTCTTTCTCTTTTTTTTCTTTTTTTTTGCCAGCAAAGGAGAACACCAGGCAGGTGTCAAAAGACCATTGGCTGTGAGGTAAAAATGATGAATGCATGAATTATGTAAAGAATCTGTGCTCGCTCCTGTTTCTGCAGAATGTTTTCCCACCTCTGCGTGTATGTAGTCACTTTACAATTACATACAGTATGCGAGGCATGTTCCTCTTTCTCATCACCATAGCAATAGGTCATCCATGGAAGATGCTGCCAGCTGTTATTTTTGTGCCCTTGCTTCAGTTGACCTTACTGACTCAGCATGGCTGCAGTGCCGTTTCTATCTGTGTGGGTGTGTGTGTGTGTGTGTGTGTGTGTGTGTGTGTGTGTGTGTGTGTGTGTGTGTATGTGGGTGTGTGTGTGTGTGTGTCAGTGTGAGAGATGCATTCTAACAAGCAGTGTATGCACATGTATATGGCATTTGTATCAATACGCAAGGATGAAACAAGATTTTAATTGTTGGATTACAATGTATGAAATGCATTTTCTTAGATGAAATGAGACGGAGCAATGATTCATAATATAGGAAATATGGCATAACAAGTCAAATGATTATTGCAAAGTAAGTCAAGATTAAACAGTAAACAATAAATGAATAAATTACTGATTACTGATATTTGATTTATTAGCAGAATACCTAAATAAATGTCGCAAAAAAGGTGATGTTCATCTATCTATCTATTAAGCTCTATCACATTTCCTACANTATATATATATATATTTTTTTTTTAAATAGGATGTTTTTTAAAAAAAGGAAATATTCTTAGTAATAATAAGCTAAGTGATCCATCTCCACATTGTGGTCGTTCATAAACAACTGGATTTTGCTTGGAAGAAAAAGAAACCTGAACCAAATCTATAAAAAGACATCACAAGTGTAGTGGAGAACAATTATATTCCAGAAGCTGTACTAAATCTGCTCTATGCTGGAAATTATTAAATATCTATAGACCAGACATCAATGTGACCTATTACTGATACTCTACCAAAACTGTAAAGACCAGCACCTCTGTTCCATGTAGACTGGTGATGGGAAAAAAAAGAGAAGCAAAGCCATAATATTTCTGAGCCTATCTTTCTTGGGGAACAATTAACTGCCCTTTGTACAGCACTACTCTTTCAGAGGAAGCCCAAAGCAGAAAACTTCCAACTATCCAAAGTGCTCTTGAAGAGATTTTTTTCTAAAAGTACAGCTTTTATTCTCAGAGCAAGAACTAAATGTTTGTGTGTAAAAAGTATGTGTTAGGCAATTTAACAGTAACACTCGGCTGGCATTTCCCACAGGTCTGCAATATATTTTAGCAGTGTTCAGAGGATTTTTGCAAATCTTTCAAGTCCAATTTATATTGTGCAAATAATAATGGTGCAAAGACTAAATTGCAAAGACTAAAGCTAAATGCTTTAATGCCTTATCTCCTGCCTCAGTTTGGCCAAATTGAGACCTGCTACTTCATGCCCACACCCTCAGCACACTCTCACATCTCTCACGCCAACTGGCTCATTGACTGTCAAAAACCAAAGTTTGATTTTAAATTTCTTCTAACTGTTGGATCCAGTTGTTATTTATCATTAAATTAATATTCACATAATTATTATTGGGTTATTTCTGCATTTACTGCCTCATTTATTTTTTTGGTAAGTGACCAAAAATTCTCCTAATTTGATAATTTGCCAGTGAATTCTCGCATGTGTTTCCTTCGAGACACCGTAAACAGGATATCTTTTCTAACTAGCTGCATTGTAATATAGTAAAAGTGGTAAACACCTCACATACAATATGTCTGAAGGAAGATTTGTTAGAAATCAGTCAGTTGATGATATTTCGAATGCCGTCAGTAGTGGCTAAGTGAATAAGACTCTAGCATTATTGATCAGAGGTTGGTGAGATCATGACACTGCAAAGCCACTACTGAATTCTGGTATGACCAAGCTGCCACTGTTGGTTCCTTGGGAAAGTTCATTGCTCCTCATCCCCTATGCTCAACCTGTAAAATAACTTTCTATATATGGTTTGTCTGCCAATTGAAAAAGGTAAATGCTTTTATACTGCACCACTTGGATACTGTATACAGTTTATGCTCCTATACATATTAATTAATTAAATAATTAATTCATTTTATGAATTTATGAATGAATGAATGAATAAATGAATAAATGAATAAATGAATGAATGAATGAATTAATTCCTTCATTCATGTGACTTTATTAAAATGCAATAGACTTACAGTGTTCAGTATTACTCCTGGATACATGCCTAATTCAGATTACTTCAATCAAATAGTCTTAATAATTAAACAAAGCCAAGCATTTGGGTGCAATCTGAAATCATATATCTTTTCCAAAAATTATATAGACTAAGTAATAATGTAAATAAAAGTGTGTGTAGCTGAAAGAAATCATGTCTCCATGGATGTGATGGAAACAGGAAATAGATCAGCATTATGCAACTGGGACATATCTAGAGCATGAAAGAATGCACCAAAGAATCTATTGTCACAAAAGTTATGTTAATTACAAAAAAACTGGTCGAGTACTGCATACTGTTCATCTTTAAGGTGTGTCCAGCACACTCAGAATGTGATACTCTGCCTGTTCAATGTGCAGGGCTCAAATGCTACAGGATACCCAATGTATATCTTCTGACCACAAGACTTGCTTTTTGAAAGACATGTTTAAATCTTACCATGAGACAATTACAAAGAGACGATGTAAATGTTTCAAACCATTTCGAGAATTAGGTTTTGATCATCTCCTTTGCAATTAAGATGCTTTTCATGACAAGGATGGTCAGGATTAGAAATGAGTTTATTAGAAGGACTGTGTAGGTAGGACGTTTTAGAGACATGGTAAGAGGCTTGATTGGTCATGTGCAGTGGAGAGACTTGGGGTATATCGGTAGAAGAATGCTGAGCAAAAAAAAGGAAAAGAGGAAGGCCAAGGAATAAATTTATGAATTTGGTGAGGGGTTGCTTTCTAGGGTGCAGGTATCTAAGAACTATTAAATAATTGTTCTAGTCCCATTAATGATCAACATTTGCTGTGTGAAATTTGCTATATTTTCCATCCAAATCTGCTCTATTGCCGCATCTGTTTGATGCCAGAAATGTGATCTGTTAAATTTCTTCCCACGTGCAGCATCATGCATTTCTCTCAGCTGGTTTCTCCTCTCTGACAGTGAGACTGACAACATTACCTGCAGAAGCACATACTTCAGATCCACAAGAGTTTGCCCTTAACCGGGAGAGCTGGAGTATGTCTAAGAACTCTTGAACCAGAATTTTTTTTTTCTCAGTGTTCCTGCAAGCTGTACGTTTTGAAATGAGAGATGTACGGGCCATAAGGTCAGAAGACCATGGCCTTCTCTGCTGGC
The DNA here is from genome assembly GCA_024362625.1 of Silurus asotus. Taxonomy (NCBI): domain Eukaryota; kingdom Metazoa; phylum Chordata; class Actinopteri; order Siluriformes; family Siluridae; genus Silurus; species Silurus asotus. The sequence continues at coordinate 2,707,459 of MU537915.1, read as the reverse complement.
CTAAACACCTATCAGAATCACTGTTTTCATATATTTTTGTCCATGAATATGTCTTAAATTATTCCCTAGTCTATTCTCTTCATTTCAGCTTTTCTCTCAGGTGCAATGCTGTAGCTGTGTAAGTTTTGGTTAGAGTTTCATTTAATTTTAAATCCCAGGAAAACCATAATGTATGGAAAAAATGCACTGAAAACCCGGAGTCATTTCATGAGGTGAATATTGATGCTTCTGTTAGTGATGGTATATGCAGGCAGCACAGCTGTGGCTGTAGTGAAAGGAGATTAGTTGAATTGAATGTTGATTAGGTATTTTTGCTTTAGTATAACATCCATTCAGTCTGTGATGCAGCACTCTGTTATACTGCTTTTTTTGTATAATATTAATGGTTTCTATAGTGGTGGGTCATAATGATGGTATTAAGAGGTGAACTGATTCAGGTAGGGCACCACCGAAGGCCTAGATGTGAAATGCATGTCCTACCACTGGAAACCGGCCCTAATCCTGACAATGTCCTTCAGTCAATGAACAAATTTCTAAAGTGGAGGCTCGTTGACATGAAAGCCTGTTTACAGGTTTATCAAACTCTACTCATGCGCATGGTCATTGACCACTGCAGGTGTAACTGGGGAAGATTGGATAAACTGTCTTGCAGAGTGCTGAAATTTTGCATTTGAAAGACTGTTAACCATCATTTGCATTTGATTTTTTAGCTTTTTTTTTATTGTTCAAATTACATGGACTGAGCAACTGAATAAACTCCTTGAACTAGCTTTAAAATCACCCTCACAATAGAACTCACCACCATGTAAACTTCTTCTCCCTTCTTCTTCTTCTTCTTCTTTTGTCTTCTCCCATTAGGGGTCGCCACAGTGGATCATCCGTCTCCATACCCCCTGTCCCCTACATCTGCCTCTTTCAAACAAACTACCTGCATGTCTTCCTTCACCACATCCATAAACCTCCTCATCGGCCTTCCTCTTTTTCTCCTACCTGGTGGCTCTGTCCTCAGCATTCTCCTATCGATATAAACTCACCACCATGTAAACAGCTTTCTTTAAGTCTGGTGAACTTTTTTTAGTCACAGGCCTCAACTTAAAGCAGCGTGATACATTTTTGCTGAGTAAGAACCCGTGAGACAGCACTGCTGTCAAATAGTTCTCATATTTGTGCAGTGTGAAATGCACTCAGTGCTTATGTGCTTCAAACAGAGACTTTATTTGTGGTGTGGAATGGAATTTGTCTTATGTTACGTTTTTTCCTATGGGAAGTTGTTCAGCAAATACTAAAGAAGGTTCCCATACACATTTGTAATTCCACATGTATAAAATGATTTCTGGTATATCACCATTGTATGCTTGAAAGGCTGTTTCTTTGCTTTATTTACATATTTATTCAGACCATTAGTTCCTATATCTCTTGTGGGCATGGATAGAAAATAGTTAAGGAAATGTACTTTTTTTTTTACTATGTGTACACAATTTTTACACCAAAATGTTTTATTTAGACCCTCAAAGTGCCCATTATAACACAAAAAGGTATTTTTTCTTTTCAAAAGACAACAACTGTATGCTATGTATTAATAAGACATAGTTTTGCATCTAATAATTGCCAATTCCTCATCTGCTGCAACCTTAAAATTTTACACAGTGTTATTAACACTAGATCAATTTACATTTATAAATGGGTAAGTCACTGCAACCCTAGGATATGTATTCCAGGTCCTAATCGTGTGTCCTATTTGCCTCTCTAGAAGGTTCGAATGCCATCAAACTTGATCAAGCTAATGCTAAGATATCAGTAATTTTCAACCTGGTATCTTTGCTAATGTCAGGTTAGACTAGCATTGATTCCAGTAATGAATATGCATTGTTTAGAAATTCCAGATAATGCTATTTAGCTATGTAAATTTTATATTTGTATTTTACTATAATTTTTTATTCTATTATATTATGTTGTTCTTAATCATTCATAAGCTAACTATGTGGCATTAGTGATGCTAGGACAAGCAAACCTACAAGACAAAATTATGTTCTGAGGAAAACTGCACACTTTCTACAATCTTAAACATTTAAGTCCTTGAGTAAACTATATAAAATATATATAAAAGTATATTTTATCATTTTATTTGAATGTGTAACTGGCATCTTTGGCACATATACACATATAGATAATACTTTCAGTTAAGTATAATTTCTCGATATTGTTCCACCTCCGGGTTCCTGGAAAACCTGAAGATGAGGTAATGTTTTTGCACACAGCTTCATACAATTAGTTGCTTTGAGAGCCGTCACTCAAGCTAGAGCCAGAAATCATCTACACAGATTTGTTTTTATTCATACTGCCTTACAGTCACACTAGGCTTTGAATTGGATTTCATTTATTTCACTAATAATTCCAATATGAAGGATGAGCTGTACATTTTGGTTCAATAACACCATCACAACTTTCTGCTGCATCAGCATTGCTATAGGCCATCTGCACATTACTCTGTAATTCCAACATTTTAGGTTACTGTATTTTTTTCAGATAGCTGTTGCTGACTGCAGTAGTATGAACACTTGGGAAAAATATTTTACAAAATCCACAAAACATATTACTTAATTTATAGCTTAATTTCCAAAAACATGGTAGTTTACTCAGCACTTATTTCCATAAATTATTTAGTTGATTTAGAGCCTATCATGTAATGAATAATTCTTAAATATATGGACTAAAACTTAAAAATACTGAATCCAGTGTCTATATACATGAACATTTTAGCTTTATGTGCAGTATTTTCATAATTGAACACTCTTGAAAACAGTCAATATTAACAAGCAATTGATAACCACTCTTTTAGACTACTTAAGTCATCAAAGAGCTTTACATGCCAAAAGCATTTGAGTAGCCACATCTCGGTACTACCATAATCTGACTGAAGAATCTATAAAGGAATCGGATTGATACTAGTTTAAACGTTATCCACTTATTAGTATGGATTACCACTAATAGACAGGAAATATTATTCTGCCAACTAACACTTTCAAGAATAATTTTTTAGAATATCCTTATGGCTTGGCACCCTGTCTGTGGCTAAATGATCTTGAGAGTTGGCCAAGCCTGCAATAGCTAGACATATAAATATCTTGATAGTTAGTTTTTTCTCACTTTAAAATATCAAAATATCGTTTTGATATCCTGCATCCTTTCCGTTGACTCCGTCTCGACTATTTTTGCTGTCGGAAGAGCGCTTTTTTCCCTGTCTGAGGGTTTGAAAGCAGTGAGTGGAGGACATTTACCAAGAACTACGAACACGCACTACAGTAGTCACATTAAGGTACGTAATTTCTCTATTATGGCGAACATCCAGTTCATTCAGTGTGTGAAGTGTGTCATGTTTAGTCAGTCTCTCTCCGTTGTTAGCGATAATTTTATCTGTGAGAAGTGTAAGCTAGTTTGCTCTTTGACGGAGAAGATCTTAGCATTAGAGGAGCGCATCCAGAGTCTAGAGAGAAGTAGTGAGTGTGAGAGCAGTCCAGGTTCTGCAGGGGAAAGTCTGGATGCCCTAGGTGAAGGTACTATTCCCCCGACTCCGGCATTAGAGCCCTCGCAGCGGGGCGAATGGGTGACGACTCGGCGGCATACTCGCAAAGCCAAAGCTAACGCTAAGGCTTGCCCACGGGAGCACCATTCCTCTCCGCTTCGCGTGTCCAACAGGTTTGCTCTCCTCAGTGAAGCACCCGCTGAGAAACCTGAAAGAGCTCTGGTTTTAGGAGACTCTATTCTGAGGCACGTGAAATTAGCTAGACCCTTAGGGGCACCAGCAGCACAGGTTATGTGTATACCGGGAGCCAGGGCGCCGGACATAGCAGGTCAGCTTAGATTCTTAGGAAAGCACAGGTTCTCTAAGATAGTTTTTCACACAGGAGCTAATGATATACGCCTTCGACAGTCAGAGGTTACTAAGAGTAATGTTATAGAGGTGTGTAAATTAGCGAAGGCAATGTCCGATGCTGTAGTATGCTCTGGCCCCATCCCAATGCGACGTGGCGATGTAGCCTACAGCAGGTTATGGTCGCTGAACTGCTGGATGTCCGAGTGGTGCTCCAAAAACAATGTGGGCTTCATTAATAATTGGAGCATTTTTGAGGGCAAGGCTGGCCTGTTAGGGCGGGACGGTGTCCATCCCACACGGGAAGGTGCTGCTCTCATTTCTTGTAGTATAGGTCATAGTCTCAGAACAGCACTAGTTAACAAGTGACTGTCTAGAGCCAAGGCCAGGGAGCAGACAGACAGGCTAAACCGACCGTCTGCTAGCTGCACAGAGTCGTCACTCAGGATCCACCATATTGAGACTGTGTCTGTCCCCCGAGCAAAACCAAAATATAGGAATTATCAGAAAGTCTGTTTTAGTAACCTGATTAACATTAAATTAAATAGGACTGAACGCACAGCCAGCACCTCTGATCTAAAAATAGGATTGTTGAATATTAGATCTCTCACGTCAAAAGCACTTACTGTAAACGAAATTATTACCGACCAGGAGTTTAATATAATGTGTTTGACAGAAACGTGGATCAAATCGAATGAATATGTAGCACTAAATGAGGCGAGTCCCCCTGGGTATAGTTACCTACACCAACCCCGTCTAAATGGCAGAGGAGGTGGAGTCGCAGCTATTTATAATAATAATTTAAACGTCACACAAAAGAGTAAACACAAATGTAAAACTTTTGAAGTTCTTTACACCAACATAAAATATTCAGTGTCCGAAAGCAGGTCAAGCCAGTTAATTCCTCTAATTATTATTTATAGACCCCCAGGGCCCTACTCTGATTTTCTGATAGAATTTGCAGATTTCATTACAAATTTAGCTACTTCTTTAGACAAAGCATTAATTGTTGGAGACTTTAATATTCATTTTGATAATCAGGAAGACTCCTTAAGAGCAGCAGTTGTGTCCATACTAGATTCAGTTGGAATTAATCAGAATGTTATAGGACCCACTCATAGTGGCGGACACACTCTCGATTTGTTGTTAACATTTGGATTAAAAATAAAAAACTTAGTTGTAATTCCACAGTCTGAAGCTATCTCAGACCATTATCTGATCTCGTTTAAAATTTGCCTAAGTCATTGCATTTCTACCTCACCACGTTACCGTGTTAAGCGTACTTTCACGTCAGCTACAGCAGCGCGTTTTATTAATAATCTTCCAGAAATTACGATATTAGATAAATCTCCGTCAGACCCCGCAGAGCTCGATTGGGCCACTGAACATCTAGAAACAACGTTACGTTACACTCTAGATGATGTAGCTCCCCTTAAGACCAAAATGATCAGGGAGAAAAAATTAGCACAGTGGTATACTGATCATACACGCACCTTAAAACAGACCACTCGAAAATTAGAACGTAAATGGCGTCAAACAAAATTAACAGTATTTCAAATAGCATGGAAGGAGAGCCTCCTAAATTATAGAAAATCTCTTAGTGCTGCTAGATCAGCATATTTCTCCACCCTCATAGAAAATAACAAGCATAATCCCAGATTTTTATTCAGCACGGTAGCAAAATTAACAGGGAATAAAAACACTGCACTCACATGCACACCATCAATAGGTAGTAATGATTTTATGAACTTTTTTAATAATAAAATTGAAAACATCAGGCAAGAAATCCAGACGGTTAATATAAATCCAAATTATTTTACAAGTAACCCTGTAGACAGCAGTGTAATTATAACGGATAATCAACTACAAAGCTTCACTTCTATTCATGAGAATGACTTAATTTCATTAATCTCCTCATCGAAATCTTCAACCTGCATTCTCGATCCCTTGCCTACTAGTTTCTTTAAACAGATAACTCCAGAGATAATCAAACCAGTTTTAAAAATAATTAACTCTTCTATTAGCACTGGTTATGTACCTAAATCTTTCAAACTGGCAGTTATCCACCCCCTTATTAAGAAACCTGACCTTGACCCATGTCAGTTGTCCAACTACAGACCGATATCAAATCTCCCCTTTATATCCAAAATTTTAGAAAAGGTTGTAGCACAGCAGTTATGCTCACACCTACTTATGAATAACATTTTTGAAATGTATCAGTCAGGATTTCGGCCTCATCATAGCACAGAGACGGCGCTAGTTAAGGTGGTAAATGACCTGTTATTGGCCTCTGATCAGGGTTTTGTTTCCTTACTTGTTTTGCTCGACCTTAGTGCAGCTTTTGACACCATTGATCACACTATACTGCTTGCTAGACTTGAGAACGTGGTAGGAATAAAGGGAACAGCTCTCTCTTGGCTCAGGTCTTATTTGACTGATCGCTATCAGTTTGTGGATGTAAATGGTGAGTTCTCCACACTCTATGAGGTAAAGTTTGGTGTTCCTCAAGGATCTGTCTTAGGCCCACTGCTTTTCTCTTTATATCTGCTGCCTCTTGGTGAAATCATTCATAAACATGGGATTCGCTTCCATTGCTACGCTGATGACACACAGCTGTATATTTCAGCAAAGCCAGATGAGAGAGATCAACTAAACAGTGTTGAGGAGTGTGTAAAGGACATTAGACAGTGGATGCTTAATAACTTTCTTCTGCTCAACTCAGATAAGACGGAAGTACTTTTACTAGGACCAAATGCAGCTAGAAGCAAACTTTCGGATTACGTAGCATCTCTGGATGGTGTTTCTGTTTCAGCATGTACGGCTGTCAAAGACCTTGGTGTGATTATTGACCCGAGTCTTTCCTTTGAGTCTCACGTAAATAATATCACCAGGATCGCCTTCTTTCACCTTAGAAATATTGCTAAAATTAGAAATATGATGTCGTTACAGGATGCAGAAAAACTAGTTCATGCTTTTGTTACTTCTAGATTAGACTACTGTAACGCTTTACTGTCTGGGTGTGCGAGTAAGTGCATAAATAAGCTTCAGTTAGTTCAGAATGCAGCAGCAAGAGTCCTCACCAGATCTAGAAAATACGACCACATCACCCCTGTCTTAATCAGCCTACACTGGCTCCCAATCAAATCTCGCATTGATTATAAAATACTACTACTGACGTATAAAGCACTTAACGGTCTCGCACCGCAGTATCTGAGTGAACTTCTGTACCAGTATGATCCTCCACGCCTACTTAGATCAAAAGGTGCTGGCTATCTGTTGGTTCCTCAAATAATGAAGACTACCGCAGGGGGCAGATCTTTCTCTTATAAAGCCCCACATTTATGGAACAGCCTTCCAATCAGTGTTCGGGACTCAGACACAGTCTCAGTGTTCAAGTCAAGGTTGAAAACTTATTTATTTAGTCAAGTCTTTTATCAGTAGATTTTTTCTTAGGTAAAGGCACAGATCTGGAAGGAGCATGGATATAGAGTGTTTGGTGAACTGGTATACTTGTATGCTGTCGTCCCCTCACATTCACACGTTCACTCGGGTTTGTTGACGGTGGTGTGGTGGGTCGTCTCTTATCCCAGAGATCCCTCATGTCTGTGTTACCTTCTGGTTCTCCCTTCTAGTTATGCTGCCATAGCGAGTCTTGCCGGAGTCCAAACTGCACAGTGACAAAAACTTTCATACACCAATAGATACACTTAATAATCCATATCCTTCTCTCTCTCTCTCTCTCTCTCTCTCTCTCTCTCTCTCTCTCGGTCGAGTTAAAACATGCTCCTGAGGCTCCAGTGACCACTGTTCCTGCCCCTCTTCCCTCCGTGGATCTTCACACTTCTGCTGCACTGACTCGGGAGTGCAGTTTGCTTCTGATCATCATCACTGCACCCCGCAACTTTGTATATATGCTTCAAATGGACATTTGATGCAACCCAGATGAGGATGGGTTCCCTCTTGGGTCTGGTTCCTCTCGAGGTTTCTTCCTTGTGCCATCTCGGGGAGTTTTTCCTTGCCACAGTTGCTCATCAGGGACAAACATACTTACAAAGAACATATTTACATTTAATCACCACATTATCTGTGTAAAGCTGCTTTGAGACAATGTTCATTGTTAAAAGCGCTATACAAATAAAAATGAATTGAATTGAATTGAATTAAAAA
>MU537915.1:2610925-2698970 GCA_024362625.1 Silurus asotus | reverse complement strand
TATATATATATATATATATATATATTTTACTGATGTGCCAAGTCTCAAATCAAACAACGAAATCTTCCATGATGCACACATCCAGCAATTACAACCATCTGTGTGGAAAGTTCTGTTAGGTGTTGGGCTGCTGCAATCGATTAATTTAATATTGTAATGATTATTCCAGTGATTAATCGAGTAATCGGACAAGAAGTCTTATCTTTCTTTATTAAAGAGCAATACTAAATGCGAGAGAGAAAATAAGAAAGGTCTATTAAAATGAACAAGTAATTTGTTTTCTTTTTAAAAAAATGGTTTTTGTTTGAAATAATATCAAACTTTAAAAACTCAATATTTTCCTTGCCCCTCGCATTTTTCTCCCCCGTTCCACCATTTTTTTTATTCTGCAGCGTCTTCTGTGTTACCTGTTCAGTGTGCTCCAGTGTTTAGTGGGTGGTGCATCAGTAATAATGGTCCGTGAGAAACACAATGCTCTGTGTGTAGTTAAATTGACTAACCAATCATTACATTTTTTTAATTGAGTTACTCGAGAAATTGCCTTAGCCCTAGTGTGGTGTCCTGATGACTTACCTAATTTAAAACACCATAATTACTTTCAAGTATTTACAAGAATATTTTGTCTTAATGCTCTATGTTAAGTTTGGTTTCACTAATAATACACATACATTTGCATAAAGCATACATATTTGTCCGAGTTCACGTTGATTAGAGTATTAAACATTTTTTAAGTATTAATTTAAGGTACATTTAGAACAGATAAAAATGTGCGATTGAGTTGCGATTAATCAAAAGTTACCTCATGACAATCTATAATGTTCATAGAGCAAATTAACCGAGTGATGTTACAGATCACTTCAGGTAACATGTCCCTGAAACTGAAGCGCAAACATATGTATGCATTGTGTAAAGAAATTATGGTATGGTAAAATAGACAGTTTAACAATGTTTAATATTTTATGTAAAACAGCAGCAAAAAGAGTTTTGTAGACGAAAGACTACCAAGATAAATGCTTTACTTAAGATGAAAAAATTCTGACCCCACAAATATGAAACTGAAGAAAGCATTAACTAATTTTTATATGAACTAATGCATTTAGCTTTGTGCAGTAATAGTAATTACAATAACAACAATAATAATACAAATAATAATAACATCAACAATAATAATGGTGTTTATGATGGTTCCTGGCTGTTTAGATAACAGACTTGTGTAACATCAGTGGGTTTTCCTGCCACTCACTCACACATGCTCTCTCTCTCACTCTTAACACCATCTCTATAGCAACCACTCTCACAAACCACTCAAAATAGAATAACAGTTGCTGGAAAAGCAGAAATTTCGACTGATTGTTCCAACCCGAGATGCAAAAATCCATCATGTTCAGCCTTTATTTAGTTCCCCAGTCAAGTGCTTGTGATGATCATCGTGTCGAACAAAAGCTTTGGGGCAAGCAGGGTCAACTTTGTTCTTGATTAAATAATGTATCAGTCGGATTTTCTGACAATGGCTACATGATGAGTTCTAAAAATACACCCGCGATAAAAACATTTATTTTGCCATCGTTTATGAAAAGTGTCTGAACAAATGATTAGGGCTGATCACAGAGGCCTTTGTGATAGTGTTTCCCCCAGTAAATCCAGAATAATCAGCATTGTAGCCGTGTGTGTGTGTTTGTGTGTGTGTGTGTGTGTGTGTGTGTGTGAGAGAGAGAGAGAGAGAGAGAGAGAGAGAGAGAAAGAGAGAGAGAGCAGACAAAAGGAAGGACAAAAGTGGAGGACTGACTCAGGCATGACAGCTGTCCATGAAGTCTAAAAACAGCTACAAGGACACACAGGAGCAGCAGCTTGGAATGCAAAAGTCTAGACTTGCCAAAACACTCACACACATACTCACTCACACACATACACATTCATGTGAGGACCTTCCAGTGACATAATGATTAATCTATGTTAATGTATATACACACATGTACACACCTCAACCCCGACCTATGACCACTTGACTATCGACAGTTCGGCAGATATTCATTGTGGGTATCAGAGACGGTCTATTTGGTGTTACCTTGCCTAGTTTAGACGTGTTCAGAGAGATTTTTACCCTTTTCTGCTTTATTTACCATGGCTAAAAAACACAAAAGCAGTACATTTGTTGCTGGTGGAGAAAAGAGCAGAGGAAAGCAATTTTTCTTGAGGATGTACCTTGTCTGCTTCGGAACGCATCAAAGAGTAATCACTTTTCTCGACTTACGACCTGATGGACTTACGAGTGTTTTTTTGGTCCCTATTTACATCATAAGTAGTGCAGAGCTGCATTTGTATTTAAATGGACTATGTGAATGAATGGAAGCATTGAGACTATTTTTGGCTCTTACGAAAGATTCAAGAGTCAAGATTCGTATTTGTCACACTATAGATATATATGCAGAATACAAAAAAACCCTGATCGGCCGCATTAAGTAAAAGGGTCTATAAGTATAAAATTTAAGAGAATATAAAAACAAAAAATTATATTTAGAAAATATATTATATAATGATAAGTAATTAAAGCGTTCCAAGAAGATTGTAAAGGCTTATGTCATGGCAGAGCTGTAGTTAGTCTGAAACTTGAAAGTTTATAACTATTATTTTGATGTATGTCTTTGTTTTAGGTTCTACTACAATTACCTTTTATTTTTTAAGTAATTTAAAATTTATTTCTACATTTAATTTTTTCTATATTTGTATTTGCATTTTGATGTAATATGGCAATTTAATGCATTGAATGGGTTTTGTTTTCACAGATATTCTTGTATGTAATTTCAGCAAAAAAAAATTAAGTTTTCTAAAAAGAAACAAATTACTTTCATTTTAAGAGAATGTTATTAGATAGATAGATAGATAGATAGATAGATAGATAGATAGATAGATAGATAGATAGATAGATAGATAGATAGATTGATTGATTGATAGATTAATAGATAGATAGATTCCTGTTGGGATATTTGGTCCTTGCTAATAAAAACATGCCACAAAACAAACAAACAACAAAAAAGCCCCCTGAAAGCCCGCTCTCCCCCTCTATAATTTATTTTACTGTTGAAAGTAAATTAAGATTAAGATCTATGGTGTGGGACTTACAATCTTGACTCACAATGCTGTTATGGTAATTCTGTTAGACGTGCATTGAAACTCATGAGCCCTTTTCTTTTCATGCCGCTCATGCGTAGCACAATTATTCTGCTCATTTGGCAGGAAAATGCTTGCAGTATTATCAATAATAAATAATAAATCCCCACTCAGGTAGCTCTTCTCTCCTACACTGACACACATAACAATCAAATACAGACAACCACATAAAAAGGACATTGCAGACTGCTCGAAGGTTATACATTCATAAGCTCTAAAATGCTGGAGCACACGCAGGGCAGGTCTGTCTGAGTGTTCCCTATGGACTGGCTGAGTCTGTGTGTGTGTGTGTGTGTGTGTGTGTGTGTGTGTGTGTGTGTGTGTGTGTGTGTGTGTGTGTGGTTGTGCAGAATGTTGTTAAATCCTGTGGGAGTAACCCACTTGAATTACTCTTGCCTCACTGACTCAAGCAAGCAAGTGCAACATCATCTGCCCCAAAATAGGAAGCCGAAACTCTGCCCTCCTGCCACACAACCTCAAACTCTACTGCCTAACAACCAATGCATGTACAATTTTTAAAGGTTTTACTGCATAAAATAATGTCTCTTTACTTTGCTAATTTGACTACTGCCAGTAGACCGACGAGACATGCTTTTGAATTTGACAATGGAAGTGGAAGCATATCCATTGTTTGTTGATTCATATAAACATATTGTTTATGTTTTGACAACAATTTAAAGTAACTCACAGTATCAGTTTGCTAATCCCATGAGAGAGGGTAAATAAGGAGATCAATTAAGAAAGTCTTTAATAACAAAACCTTTTCTGAGCTAATACCATGTAGCCCTGATGCTAGTCCCAGGTCCAGTTATCTGCCTTTAGCTTAATAAACTTTCTTTCGGCTTCTCCCGTTAGGGGTCACCACAGCGGATCCTCCGCACGTTTTGATTTGGCACATGTTTTACGCTGGATGCCCTTCCTAACGAAACCCTCCCCAATTTATCCGGGCTTGGGACCGGCACTGAGAGTGGCTGGGGATGGTTCCCTGACCGGGTCACAGCGGTGAGAGCGCTGCATCTTAACCACTAGACCACCTGCCTTTAGCTTAATAGTTTACATAAATGCATATGATTCAACGAGGATCTGCTACACAAACTAAACTGGGTACTTTTTGGAAATGTGCAGTTGCTGATGCTAATGCAACTTGTTTTCATGTTCTGCTGCTGTATTTTATTTGGTACTCGGTTTGGACACTAAAATACTTCTGGTGTGTCAGTTGATGATTCAAGCGCTAGAACTTTAAAGCACACAGCCATACATTTATTCCCCACAACCTTAAATTTTACTCCTCTTAACAATCTTAAACTTTTTTGAAATTCAGAACTAACTTTTCCTAAAATAAACCTCTGTGTCTTCAGACAACCTCAAACAATGTCACCACAAATGACTAAGTCTAATATCATACAACCTCAAACTTTTGCCCCCACAACGTCAAGCTGTCCACCCCCTATAGAATCTCTTCAGTTGCAAGCTTGGACCACATGCAGCCTCATCACTGGAGGTAGGCTTTATATTCTCCAGCTCATTTGCTCAACCTCTCCAATATAACATGAAAATCAGCATGCCCATGAGAGCTTGCAATTTCACCTTGGACTGCTGATCATTCCATATTCTATCATTTACCCCTGGGAGGAACGCTTTGCCTCACCTGCGGTTCACAGCTCAGGCAGCTGTGGCCTCGGATTTGCGACTAATGAAAGATCATCTGCATTCCTTGCACTAGCACAGCTTGAGTAGCTGTAAAGGCCTCATAAAATAGTAATCTGCAACAATTACCCTGAAAATCTAGGGTGGTCAAATGCTGCTTCCAATTAGCCTTGCATCTGCTGCCCAGAGAATAACCCGGGCTAGATGTAGAACGAACGGTGTTCAATTTTGAATGAACTCCATTGTATCTTGCAGCTGAATCAAGCATGTGGTAGAAATCTAGAGAGAGTTCTGCAGGCTGTAAACGTGGAAAGACTCTTAAAAGGCTCGGAGGAATACAACCACATTATTCTACCACCGTGCTGAGCTCACCAGCTAGAAGTTTTTTTTTGCTCTAATTTTGAAGCAAGCTTTTATCTGGACCTGCTCCAAAGACCCTTCCAAACTGGCTACAATCCTGTAAGTTAAGATCTATGAGAGTCAGGATTCATTCTGATCCTCCTCTTTAGGCTGTCTTGTTCACCTTGGAATGATCTATGCCAAGGTGTGGGACTCTTGAAAGGACAGCGAGCGAGCTGTCCTTTGGAACACATTTTTTTTTCCAATGAATAAAAATGTTATTTACTTTCTGCATGCTGCTTCGGATTTCCTCATTTTGTTCTCATGTAAACTATACCAACCACACTGACATTACAGCATTTTTTATTAAATTTTTTTCTCTCATTTTAGACATTTGGTATCAAGAATCAACCACTCGCACAAATATGGTGGGGTGAAAACTGATGAACCGTTCAAGCTGTTAACGTCTCTCTTCATCTTCCTATGAGTATTTTTTTTTTCCCAATATGTGATGTGTTTTTATCGGCTTTAATCCAATATGCATGGATGTTCAAACTGTACATGCATTAAAACTGGTAATGCTAGTAATGGCAACCCTGAACAGATTAGGTTTAACATCAACTATAGTTAACAGGGAGTTTATTTTTTGTTCGGAGAAGAATGTTACCCCAGTGAAAAGTAAACCTGTTGCCCCTCACGATTAACCCTTATCTCATGGTACATCATTACAGTGTTAACATTTTATACACATATCGCCTTATCTGGGAAATAACTTTGTGGAATGTTCAAGAGTTTGATTATATGCAAACATTTCACATATAGGTTTTTCCGCGTAAACAAGGAAAACCTTAATTTTTTTAAAATCATAGACTAGCCAGGGGAATCCTCTCACAACTAACACTGGAAGATAACATCCGTTCTTGTATTGCTGTGGATTTCTATCTTATATGTCTGAATTATAACATGATGCTCTCATTTTGTAGTGTTTTTTAAAGCCACTCTCCCTCAAAAATCTGTATCCAAAAAAGTTTTTACTTTCATTTTTATTACTATAATACGAACATTGAGAGCAACATTAAATTTAATTTCCAGCTCAGACATATAGGAGATGTTCTGCTTTTGTACTGTAAATAGTAATAATAATTTATCAACTGCCTAACCGACTACAATAACAATAAACACTGGAATAAAAATAAAGATTTGGTTTAGAGCCATTTGTCCTAGCGCATGTGACACTGTTGCCTCGGTACCAACCTAAAAAATTCTCATACCATATCACTTTTTGATATCGTCTAATTTTTGCTTTAAGGAAAGATACTTTTCTGTGTCTTTGTGAATAAAATAAAAAAAGGCATTTCTTTACTCTTATATATATATATATATATATATATAAAAATAATAATGTGTCATGACTAGATGAAACATAAACTTAATTAGCTTTATATTACACAGCACATACTCTGGAAGACTGTGATTTGTGAATGAGTGAGTAAGTGAGCATATGTTTTAAATCCCCTGTTTGTGTATACGATACAACGTAATGTATTTTCCCTTTACTTAAATGGCACTGGTTTTCCTTTCTGTCGAATCAGTAAAATCTCTGTCTGCAGAGTGTGTTTCTCTCTAGCACACCAGACGGAATTTACTCTGGTGCTAATGAAAGATCATCTCATTTACGCTCCCTGGTTAGACATATCTGACCTCATACACAAGTAAATATTCTTTAGACTCACAGCTGACAAACATGATACAGGATTTTTAATAAAATGCGCCAGGCACAAAAGCATACTTTAAAAGGCACATTTTTTCTAACGTTTACACATAAAGTATTCTTTTCATATGAACTCAGAAGACCTCATTTTTCTTTTCGAATCCTACCAGTCTTTGGATAAAAAAAAAAAAAAAAAAAAAAAGGAAAAAAGAAGTGTTCTTACCTGTGGCCTCCACCATGCCTTCTAGAATGACAACAATCTCCAGCTCCTCCTTTGCTAGGTTGGCTTTGGAGATCTCCCAAAAAGGACTATGCTGGTTGATCTCGTGGCAAATGATGAGTGGGGACACAAGGAAGAGGCGGTCATCACCTGTGTCATAGCCCACATTCATGTCTGTTTGGTTGAGGGGAATAAACTCCCCCTCCTTGGTCTGTTTGGACTTGATCAGCTTGGCTCGAATTGAGGCCTCTACGATATGCGAGTTCCTCAGGTCCCCGACACGGAACATCAGACAGAGGCGTCCATCACGCATTGAGATGACAGCATTGGTAGAGAACACCAGTGTCTCTGCACGCTTCTTAGGCTGTGAGATCTTCACAAACATGCAGCCCACCATAAAGGCATTCACAATAGAGCCCAACACTGACTGCACTAGCAGGAGCACGATGCCTTCTGGGCACTTGTCTGTGATCACCCGATACCCATAACCAATTGTTGTCTCAGTTTCTATGGAGAAAAGGAAGGCCGAGACGAAACCCTCTAAGTTGTTGACACACGGTGTCCATGCTTCATCGCCTATGTGCTCCAGATCCCCTCGTGCATAGGCAATCAGCCACCACATGAAGCCGAAAAAGAGCCACGTAACTGTGTAGACCAGCACAAAAATGAAGAGGTTGAACCGCCACTTCAGGTCCACTAGTGTGGTAAAGATGTCTGTGAGGTAGCGGTAGGTCTCGCGGACGTTGCCATGGTGCACGTTGCACTTGCCATCCTTGCGCACATAACGTTGGATCTTGCGCTTGGCTCGCTCGCTGTCCTGAAGCTGCTTGGGCAAGTCTTCTCTTGCCTGCTTGGGCAGCCGTGGCTGTCTCACAGTCACGGGACTTTCCACATCCTGCTCCATTTGGCCTTCTGGAAGGATCTGAGCCTAGGGTGCAAGATAAATAAGATAAGATCATCTGACATATACTGCAGCTTACATAATCAGCTAATTATACATATATTATATGAATCCTGAATCCAACCAACAGCATCCAAAAGCATGAGGTGAAAATACACCATATTGTGTATTTTAGGTTACAGGATGAGTCACAAGGCACAAACTCATCTAAAAAACAAAGCACATGTTTAGACCAATAAAATAATAAATAAAAAAAAATAGTGGAAAGCGTGAAAGTTTCACACTAGTTATTCATATTATTATCTAGAAACAAACTGACTGCTTTCATTCTGTTATTCATGCCAGGGTGATTTTGTTTATCTGTTTCTTTGCAAACGTTAGCTTTTGTGCAATGTTTAACTCTCTTATCTGTCACGATTATTCCGATGAATTTAATTTTACTATGTTTTCAGCACTATTCACCAACCAGCCAATGATTCTTTGCCTTATTTAGTTTGTTTGATAATTTTCAGTAAAAATGCAAAATGAACCAACAGTATCAATTCAGCTCTGATTTAGACCTAGCAAATGAATAAAAAAATAGGCTAATAGGAGAGAAAGTGCTTTAAAATACAAACAGTGAAAAAAAGACAAAAAAAGAAAAAAGAAAAAAGGCAAACAAATACAAATTAAATGCTAAAATTGGTTGTAACTTTAGAAGCTAAATCAAGGCAGAGCAGAACCTTTAAAAAAAAATGTTCTATAGGCCTAGCTCAGTAATATATGATTGTGGATGCCTATAGTCAGTTAAAGCTCACTGGTTCTGTCAAATTCTTTATAGCTAAACTATTTTAATGGTGTTCTACAAACCCAATTTTTGCACATAAGGCAAATTGTTTACACTGCTGATCAGTGTAAGGGTGGAACAGTAGGAGCTCAGACCATCTCATCAGTCTTTTACACCAGTATTGCCCCACTGTGGCTTTAACTTAGGGTTACATACGACAGCTTCTTAGGTCTGAGTGTTCCTAATGATGCCTGCATGATTTACTGTCACAGCAAGCTCTTCACTAAACAGCAGCATAATGATCCTAAAGAGTATTCTTCTGCTCCTTGGGAGGTAGCTATAGGTAAAAGCAAGCACATAAAATGTTTGTGGTTTAATGTAGAGGAACATGTCAACCCGGCAAAACATTGTAGGATATATGTATTAAAAAAAACAAAAAAAAACCTATAACCTACAAATAAATCAATATATAAACAAGCAATTACACAAATTAATAAATAAATTATCACTTAGTAGTACAGAAAGAAGCAAATTGCTGACAGGTACCAATGTGCCATTCATTGGTCTAGGATTGTCAAGAAAGCAATTGATATGATTATTTTTTTTTGCTGCATGTCTTGACATTTCTCCTTCTCACTGACATTTCAGCATGACCTTATTATGCTGTTCTGTGCTGGATTATCCCTCTATAACATTGCTACAGCAAAATTCTTTTAAAATTAATAAAACAGGCTTTAGTTTTCTGCATCATTCGCTGTAATGTCTGTGAAAAAAAAAGCCTCTATATTTCACATTTGGAACATGGAGGTCATTACAATATACCCATTAAAACAGCAGTGTACTGAATTAACACAGAGAATCTGCTTACTGGTGTGTAGATGAATCATTTATATATTTATCTTTATTTTGACTTTTGGGATATTTTGATCGTGGCAGAAAATCATCAACTGATGCAGACATGGGTGATATACATAGAAACTTCAGCAGCCAGTAACCTGAGCTCATGATTGAATTGGGAACCCTGGAGCTGTAAGGAGGCAATGCAACCTAATACTCCACATGACCTAAGAAAAAATAGGAAACGTAAAATGATTTCAAGCGCTGTTGAATGTAGGCACAGTGCAAACATAAGTTCTTAACCATATGTATAAGTAGTAAGCATGTTAGTACACCATATGAACAGTTAACAGCTTATGCTGTATGCATTAACATTTTGTTAAATAGAGTGACCATCATTTTGAAGACATAAAATAATAAAACAACTGTGAATTAAATTTGCAATTTAAAATGCAGAAGAGTAAACAGAAGTAATTTGAGAATAACAGTAATATCTTTAAAAAAATTTGTAATAGTATATCCCATTTTGGCAATTAGATTTATTACTTTTTGGTCTAGACGAGTAAAAAAGAGAGATAGATTGAAATCCTATGTATAAATATTGCTTGATTTATCCCTGAATTGTGAGCTGGCATCCTCATTATCCTTTTCATAAAATAAGTTGTATTAAACCTGTATTAAATCTGTATAGGGTTATAGCATCATAAAACTTATATACAGTACCTCTGAGAGAATTGATCTCTTCAATCTATCGCTTTCTGGCTAAAACTGAAGTCAAGATGCCTTGTATAGACGCATGGCTTTTGGTTCAACACCGTGTCCTAAGGGAAGGACATTCAACACTTACATCTTGACATGAGTCCACTTAAATCTTCCCTTTTGTTCCCTATCCCCTCTCCACACTGTACTGTTCCCACAGAGCTGTCAGAGTCAATTCTGCTTCTGCAGACACACGACCATTAGGCAAAGTGCTGCTCTCTTTCTCTGTTCTGCTTACAGCGACTTTGCTGATTAGTCACACACAGAGGCGTTTCATTCCCTGACCTTGCAAGCTTATTCAGCATCATCAGTGCTGAAAACCACAAATTCTGCAAAACCCTTTAAGCATCAACAGGCAGTGTGTCTACAAGAGACACATTTCTTCCTGAACAATTTGGGCAGCTAAAGGATGGATATCACTTCATCAGTGAAGCTTTATTTTACTGTCTATTTGTGGGAAGATGCGGTACAACCACACAGACTGGAAAGTAAACAATGCAAAAATAATGTGAATAATAATGTAAAATTAATGATAAACATACAAAACGCATGGTTTAAACTCCAGGTTAAATTCCGCAACTTGATTTATTTTCAAATAAATTGAATTAGCTTTTTATCTGTAATAAAAAAATGACTTTAATTCTTTTAGTGCTCAAGGTGATGTATAAAAAAAGTTTAATCCTCATTAGTTGTTCTAACTAGGCCCTTACAATTAGACAATTCTGGAAATTGAAAATTAATGCACATTATTAAAGTTAAAGATATAAATTGCCTTTTTGTTATTTTAAGCTTAGTTTATCAGGATGGTGGTGGTATTCGGGGTGACATGTTGTATTGAATAATAGGGCACACATGAGCCCTATTTTGCCTGTACATTTATATGATTTTTTCGTTTTCATGAGCATTGAGGCCGAGGCTGTGTGCAGAGCAGAAAGTGACTGAGAGTGCTGGAAAGCTGCCAAGCTATTTGTGTTGAAAAGTGTTACATTATTGTCTGACTACTCGTGGAACAGACACATGCTTAAATTAAAAGCTCAAATGTGATCTTAAACGGGTCTTCTGAGTGGTCTACTGCCAATTCGGTTACACATAAGTAACACAATATAACCTCTATTTATAGATAAACATTGTCTTGCCCTTGATAAAAAGACCTATGTTAAGTGCCATCACCCCATTTCACACCTGAAAAACAGACAGTCTAGCAAAAGCAAGAGTGAAAAACTTCTGACTCATACCAGGTGTTACAGCACCAACCAATATATTGCAGATTTTGCTGCTTGCAGCTGATTTCTGTCTCCTGATGCTCTGTACACATACAGGGCAGAACAACCTGTACCACTTATAGATTTTTGTTCAACTGCATTGAGACTTAAGGGATTTGTGTAAGAACATAAAATGTAAATATTACTATTTGCATACTTTTATTACAGTTGGGTGTGGGAACAGCATGTAATTCAATTAGCACCATCTGAGTAGAAAGGAACATCATCAGGAACTGAAATTTCGGAGAAAGTTTAACATATTTCAAGTATAAGTATTTCGAGTCATTAACACTTTAGATCAAAGGTATATACTGTAAAACACTGCAGTAAACAACTGTAACTATGTTTATAGTAAAGTATTTATCTAACATAGTATAAAATAATAAAATAACACAATCCAATACATTTCCTCATTAGACTGCAAATAAGGGATGGACATATCCATGGCAATGGATTGACTGGAATGTAAATACACAACCATGTCTGTAGCCAAACTAATCTTAACCCAAAAATAATAAACAAAAAATATATATATTATTTTTGTCTAATCATCTCATAGCGTTTCTCTAGTATGCACTTCTGAGCAGCACATCTTAGTAAAGTTTGCATTTGCCATCATGCATTGCCAGGGTCAAAGAGAATTGCCCTAAGAGTAGGATAGTGAACACTGTAGGTGTTGTAATGATTCAAATCTATGTTACCTGAAACTTTTGCTTTACCCAATCAGATTGTGACTCGCTTATACCAAGGCCCATTAAAAGGCATCTAAACATGGTGACATTTTCACATCCTTTGATTGGATGGCTTGAGAGTCTATGAGTCAGCTCTTACGCAGTCCGCCGGAACTGCATAGCCCAATTATACAATGACTGACAGAGGGGAAGAAATTGATTTGGTTGCAGATATACATACAAGGACATTTACAAGACGGACTTTTCAAGAAAAGATGGACATCGTAAAGAAAGGTCAGTCAAAACACCTCAAAACAGTTGCTTTTTCCTCAACCATTTATACTTTTCTTAAGAATTGCCTTCATTTCAAATCCCCAGGAAAACTGTTCTGCACGGAAGAAATTCACAAAATGAAAAAAAGCACAGAAAACCCAGAGTCATTTTATAAGGTTTATATCGATTCTGCTGCTAGAGATGTTGTAGGCATCTGTGGCTGAAGGAGACTTGTTGAATTGTGTTCATTGGGTTTTTTGTTCAAGAAGTAGCATTCATTCACACTGCATGAGATACCTGTCTGTGATGCAGCGGTCTGTTATACTGTGTTAATGTATAATATTGATGGTTTCTATAGCTGTGGCATCATAATGATGGTATTGAGAATTGGATTGGTTTAGGCAGGACACCACTGAAGGCCTAAGTGTGAAATGTATGGCGTGACGGTAATGATTCTAGCTATGTCCCTGAAATCAATCACCATACACAGAACAGAAAAATATATAAATACCAGCACACTTAGGATTTCATGATGTTCCTTTTTTTTTTATTCAACTCATAAGTGGGTTTTATTTCGTGTTCATCATATCGTGTTTATTCAAAGTACCTCAAAGTTCACCCATAAACAACCAAAATAATTTCATGAAATAATTCATCATATAAAGTAGCATCAATGTATAACAATCGTGGTTAAAAAAAATTATATTAAAATATTTGGAAATAGTCTGACAAGGTACTTGTGAAGAAAAAAGTCCACATTGCACCAACTCAGTTTAGGGTTAAACGCTAAACACCTCTTGTTCGAGAGTCGATGATGATTAAATGGCTTCGTTGAGGAAATCATGATAGTGGTGGGTTGTAACAAAGTAAATGTAATTCATTACTGCACTTAAGTAGCTTTTTTGTGTATCTGTACCGTAGTATTTTCATTTAGGGAGACTTTTCCTTCAGCTTCACTACATTTCAAAGTCAAATATCTTACTTTTTACTCAACTACATTTTGTGAAATCAGTCGTTCCTTTTTTTTTCGGACACCCGTCCCCTGTGCAGCCATCAAAATCACATAACCTGGTAATCTTCGGCCTCATTAACATGGGCACACTGTACACTTCTAGACCGGGTGGAACAAAATTCAAGTTTTAACCAACTCATCTATTAATCAATGTGCACTTTAATTTAATACTCTTTAATACCATTAAACTTTAATTCTGCATATAAGTAATGATTCATTCCTAGTTTTAGATTTATAGTAAACTTAAAAAAAATGTCATTCAAATTTCTGTAAAGGATTCATTGTAATATT
This sequence comes from Silurus asotus, assembly GCA_024362625.1. NCBI lineage: Eukaryota > Metazoa > Chordata > Actinopteri > Siluriformes > Siluridae > Silurus > Silurus asotus. The sequence continues at coordinate 2,685,113 of MU537915.1, read as the reverse complement.
GCATGTGCAATATATGTGCAAATTGCCAGCATATATTATATGCAATGTGTTTTTTGTTAAAAAAATATATAGTTTTACTGTTCAAAGGTAAGGCTTTTAATCTCTTATTTATTTAGCAATACGAAAAGGTATAAAATAAAAGTGATTTAATCACTTTTTTGTGAAAGATTGTTGGTTTCTTACATTGTCTGTATTGTCTTGTATAGTCTGTTTTTGTCTTGTCATGTCTGTTTTGTCATGTATAGGTTTTTATTTATGTCTGTACTTTTAAAAGTAACAAACAGCTTTAACCAAATTCTTTGTGTGTGTCAACACACTTGGCCAATAAACCTGATTCTGATTCTGATTGTGATTTTGTCACAAGGATTTAGAGGCTGTTTTAACCTGCCGTGTTTGTGTGGCAGTAAAAATGTCTGTTGGGCATTTTTTAAATCCATACTTGCCAAGGAAATACAATATTTGGTGTCACTCAAAGTGTTGATTTTATGCACTGTGAGATGTGAAATTGTTGCATGCCGAAAAGTTGCACTCGTTTCACTGACGTGAGAATTTCAGACGTGTGACTAGAAGATCCAGCGGGCTATATCTGCCACATGTAATATAGCTAATGAACTTTATAATGGGGGAAAAGTTTTAAAAGTAGCCCAATTCAGCAGCCCCCAAAAGCTGGTGCTGATTAGAGTGTAGGAAATGGTTCTGTGAAGATATCTGTTAGAAAGCTGACCCTAACCTATCCAAATCACTAAGGGTTATTATACCAATAAGGAACACTATTCTCTGTAAGTGGAGCTCTGTGCTCATACCTGCTCTCTGTGCAATCTTTATTTGCAATCATTTCATTATTGCTCTTTTCCAATATAACAATTCCGTCTGGGGCAGACTAGATAGTTATACGGGGATCAAGACTGATCCAGGAATGTGATGAATTGGGGGTGTTGTGACCTTTAAAATGTGTCTGTTAGAACAATCATTTAGAACAGGGAGTTGTGGGTGGTTATAGTTCAAGACTCTTTAAATATCCTTTATACTATGTGCTCGGCTCTGGCAGTATTCTATTCTTCCATAGTTCACATTCCTGAGCACTTAGCATTTCTTTGGCTGACATAAAGCACACATTAAAGCACACAAAAGAGGTAAGTAAATACATCGGCTCTAAATACCTTGCATTCATGACTGCCAACATGACCAATGCAACATGAACAAGAAAATTTATATTAGCTTTTTTTGGTATATGTGTGTAGCAGTACAATTATGTCAAGTGCGTATTTGTATTTTGTGCACCACAAACTTGCTGTAACCTCTGATCGAATGAAAGTGCATCAAAACCTAAGTGCAGTATTATGCTTGAACTCTAAGTTCCTTGAGTAAGTATTCAGGCTGCACCTCTATTAAAGATACAAAGAAACAGCCACATATATCAACCCACCTACACACTCACTCACTCACTCACTCACACACACACACACACACACACACTCACTCAACACACACACACACACACACACACACACACACACACACACACACACAATCGCGGTAGGGGTTACACCACACTTAAAGTCACCTGGTGTCTCAGCACTGTGTCTGAAGGAGATGGACCTTTACATACAAACACACACAAACACACGCTACAACGACGGCCTATAAAAACAATGTCCCTGTAAAGGTCACACCATTTCACATGGCAATCAAATTGCATTAAAATGACACTGTTCCTGCTGGGAGACCTTATGATCTCTATTTTGTTAACTCTCTCTCTCTCTCTCTCTCTCTCTCTCACACACACACACACACACAGACACACACATTCACACGCTTGGTCGTCCACTAATCACTGTTCCTTCTAGCTCTGGGTAAGAGTCAGCACTTTCTGTAGGTGGCACCTACAGCATTCATACTCAATCAAATCCGTGCTTATTGAACACACTTTTGCAATAAAAATCCCCAAACTCTAGAACTGTGTTCTGCAGTGACAGGGCAATGAATATATAAAAAATGTTGCGAAACCTAAGCATATCTGTAGGATCAGCACCATGCCCACTAATGCAACATCTGCAAAGTAACATCTGACCAAATTCTAGTCTCTGTCCCTATCATTTTCCTCCTACTTCTTCAGTACATTTTCATAGTAAGAGCAACACATGGTACATCTGGTGAAAGAAAGAAAAGTCATATAGGAATATGTTCAGCTGCACTGTTCGGAATATTGAAAACAGCAAGTAACAAGTGTCTAGGTGAGCAGAAGAAAAACAGTGACAGTACTGTATTTAATAACTCAATAAGCAGATGAACGAGCTGGCTAATAGAATGTTTTTGGGAAAAAAGCAAGATGTGCACTCTTTGCTTGGATGAAAACAAATTTCTTGAGGCTGGCAGCTGCTAAATGAGAAAAAATGTCTCATCAAAAGCAATATTGCAATTGCCTTGTCTGACGTTAAGTAGATTTCCATACAGCTTGCTCTGCCACAGTTGAGAAAGAAATGCAGAGCAGTCTTCCTGCACATTTGCATGGCTGTGTGCCAAGGGAAAATGTCACAGTTCACAAACTGTTTTCAGTTTTATGTATGGGAATGACTGTAAATTGGAAGATTGTTGAAGCTTTTTTAAATTTGTTTATTTTTTTATTTATTTTAATGAAAAGAAAAAAACAGGTTAAATGCTACCTCTAACAATTGATGTAGACCATGTGGACAAACAACCTGAGAAAATTGGTAAGAATTTGGAAAGATTGGTAAGAATTTGGAAAGTTTCCCATTTTATTTTATTAGCAGTTATGCATTCTTGTCTGCGCATTATTTATATTTAACATCTACATTTACGACTTACAATTATCTTATTTATACATTCAAGTGAATAGTTGGGAATTAAGGATCTTGATTAAGGACCCTGCAATGGCAGCTTAGTGATGGTCAAAAGTCCAACATCTTGAAGACCGATCTATCCCTTCACCATAATGGCAGTATGGCACCTTTCTTTCTTTCTTTCTTTCTTTCTTTCTTTCTTTCTTTCTTTCTTTCTTTCTTTCTTTCTTTCGTTCTTTCTTTCTTTCTTTCTATTAGAAGCACAAAATAAAGCAGTTTAAATTTATAAATTGGCAAAATAAACTTTGCATTGGAAATTACAATGATCAGGCATAACATTTGATCACCTGCCTCGCGTGCATCAATGTGTCTTGACCGCCCATGACTTTGTCGCCGTTTATCACTGTTCATTCCTTGGATTGCTTTGGATAGATACCGACTACTGCAGACCGGGATCATCCCATAAGAGCTGCAGTTTTGGAGATGCTCTGATCCAGTCGTCTAGCTATAACAATTTAGCCCTTGTAAAATGTGCTAAAATCCTTACACTTGCTCATTTTTCCTGCTTCCAACACGTCAACTTCGAGGACAAAATGTTTACTTGATGCCTGATTTATAACACTCACTAGCATGTGTCATGATGAAGAGATAATCAGTGTCATTCCCTCACCGGTCATAATGTTATGATGTGATAATGTTATATCTGTTCAGTGTAAAAAAGCATAAATTATTTAGAAGCCTGCTTTGTCATTAAAAAAATCCTGATGCTATAACCCTAATGCTTTTCTATGTTGATTTCTAAAGTATTATTGGTCAGAAATTATTGATTATTTTTAATACAAGCAGCACTGACAAGATGTATGCTGTGAATGAAATGGAGTTTAAGACTGATAAATTGATTACTATTGAAAACTATTTATATTTTAAAGCGAATGTTGTGTGAGAGTTCATAATTGCTATACATAAATATCTTGCAACTATTAAATCGTTATTTAAAATTAAATAAATGTAATCCATAATATTATTGTAATGGCAATTTTAATGTTAAAACAGAAATAAATGGTTAGACTTTATTGGTTTTTAAAATCTTTACTTGATGCCTGATTTATAAAACTCACTAGAATGTGTCATGATGAAGAGATAATCAGCGTCGTTTCCTCACCAGTCATAATGTTATGATGTGATAATGTTATATCTGTTCAGTGTAAAAAAGCATAAATTATTTAGAAGCCTGCTTTGTCATTAAAAAAATCTTGATGCTATAACCCTAATGCTTTTCTATGTTGATTTCTAAAGTATTATTGGTCAGAAAGTATTGATTATTTTTAATACAAGCAGCACTGACAAGATGTTCCCATTCTGTTGTATTTCTTACTTATTACCCATTCTTGCATCACACCTTTTCAACAACACAATTCTCTCTCATTATCATAACAAAAATTTATAGTATGTAAAACTAATTTCTGTGCTGTTTTATTATTTGGAGCTCTGTAGATTTGCGGCCAGAGAATTAACCTTGATTGAAACCTTGAGTGATTATCACTCAAGCTGGTAGGCCAGGCGGCTTGTCAAAGTTTATCCAAGGTACTCACATTTCCTGCATTGCAAATTTAATCAGATGAAGATGAGAACTGAACAGTGCCAAAGAAAAAAAAAATCAAAATTAACATTCATTTGCAAACCTAACAAATGTGTGTTCATGCATACAAGTGTCAATGTGTAGTCACAATGCTGGGTGAGCTCCAAGTGCTAATCTATAATATAATCAGAAAGCGATAAGAGGGAACAATGTGAGGGAGGAAAAGGGAGGATAAGGTGAGACATGGATAGGGAAAAGGCAGTGATTAAGGACCCACTAAAGGAGAACAGAGAAGGATTGTGCATTTGTAAGTGTGTGCATAAGAAAAATAGAGAGTAAAAGAAAGAGAATGATGTCTTATTTTTCACCTTGTTAAATCTGCAACCATACATTTTTCATAACTGGTCAGATCTGACTGAAACACCACTAATCTCATCACCAACAAAATATTTTTTAAACACTGTTCCTATTTTTTGTTAGACATATTTGTTCTGTTCTGTTCTGTTCTGTATGTTAACATCTCAATATACTGTTCAAATGCTGTGTTACTAAGCAAAAGGAATAAAAAGAAAATTAATTGACTTTAAAGTGCATTGAGTGGCACAATACAGCATAAAAAATCTATGATTTCTAACTGGTTATGATACAAGCCCCAAACTTCAACATTCCAGGTTGTATGATGAGCATCATATGACAACACTAAATACACCTGACAATGCATTTACCTGACACGATAAAAAAAAAGGTACTTAAACAGATGCTATCTGTCTGGTCAGGTGTCTTATTATGCCATATGGCTTGTCAACTCATCGTCCCTGTCTGTTCAACCACTGTCTCTTCAAACACAATTGACACAGAAGTCCAACTTTAAAGACTAGATATGAAGAAACAAGAAAACACAACTTTTGTTACATGTCATGTATGTATTGTTAAACCTAGAGCATTGCATTTACAAATCGCCATGTTCTAAAGGTTTCAGATTAACAGTACTGATCTACTGATGAAGAATTTACACTCTTGTGACTATAAACTCACAAACATACAGACAAAAAGTAAACATTGTCTTAATTAAGATTTATTGCTTAATATTTATAAATATATATATATATATATATAGTAATATATATAACACATTGCACTCATTTTTTCAAATTCATATTAGTTTTTTTCATTTTCTTTTTTAAGGTCACCATGGATTAATTTTTAATGCCAACTTTAAACCTAAAAGCATATTAAATGACCCATTTACTGGCTATGAATAACATCTGCTGTAAAAGTTTACATGTACCCTGTGGACTTATATTTTGTTTATAAATTAAAAAATAAAGAAGAAGTTACTTGAGAAATATTATAGTTATATTCAGAAATAGTTTGAACATCTGCTCAATTTGACTTTCTCTGTACGGAAGTTGATTATGTAAATTAAATGCATGTACTCCATCCCACTGGTGAGAGACATTATTTATTTTTTTAATAGCTTTAAGACCACAGGTGTCCAATCATATCCTTAAAAAGCTGATGTGGGTACAATTTAAATTCTAATACAGCAGGAACCTGGTTGGGGTCACCCCTGGTCTAGACGTAGATCTTCTTTAATTAAATATACAAGGAAAGGAAAATCTAGCCTGAAGAAGAAAATCGCTTTTTTCCCCTTTTCTCTGAAATGTGCTAGCTCAGTGGTTAAGGCATTGGACTTTGGACCGGAAGGACACAAGTTCAAATCCCACCACCACCAAGCTACTACTGCTGGGCCCTTGAGCAAGGCCCTATGCCCTCTCTTGTTCAGTTGTAAGTCGCTCTGGATAAGGGCGTCTGCCAAATGAAATAAATGTAAATGCTACACAATATATCATAAAAGCAAGAGACAATGAAAAATCCAAAATAAAAATAAGATGGCAAGGCCTGAAATCAGTATCTTCTGATGTTTTGCCAGTATATATCAACAAGAATAATGCATTTTTTACTCATTTAAATCTTAATAGATAGATAGATAGATAGATAGATAGATAGATAGATAGATAGATAGATAGATAGATAGATAGACAGATAATTTTTTTATAATAATTGCTATGATACAGCTTATGAAACAGCACTTGCTTCAGTGCATAATATTATTTTGCACTTCTTATACTGTGTGAACTTAATGAAGCCACAACATGCTCATGAAATTGAGCTCATAAATTGAACTCATGAAATGTACAGTGTGGGGGATGTAGGCCATTTTAGCATGGGTTTTAATGAGCTATTTTTGCTGCTTGAATTAATAAAATAATAGCGATGTTTTGTTTAATTGAATGTGCTTTTCTGTAAAGAAAACATGCTCTTGGTTTGAATTATAAGCTGATCGAGTCGTAATCAGCTACAGCTTATAGATCACATCAAGTAAAATCATGATCTAGAAAATATTCATCATCCGAGGTTAAGATGCTGTTTCTTCTGAGCGGAAAAAAAAACAGGGGGAAAAAAGAAAACAGAAACAAAGCCCCCTCTTAATCAATTAGTGTTAGATTTGATTAAATTTTTTTTTTTAATTATTAAAAATAATAATAATAAATAATGTTATGTAGAAATATGTATTTTTTTTCCATTGTATTTGCAGCTCATGATATGAATTTCAGTGTGAAATATTGTGGTTATTTAAAATGGTAATTTTAGACTTAATTAATGCTGCTCTGCAGAATCATAAATGACTGAAACACACTTCTGTTGAAGTAAATCCCATCCTGCATTTTAAAATCTTGTGCAACATCTGGTGAAGTTTGAAATTCTCTGTGAGTGCTAAACTCAACCCTGAGTGTCCATACTGAACATTTCTCACAGTACACCAAAAATACCAGCTTAAAAAAGTAATCAAATTTATATGATAATCATATTTTGATCATGTATATGTTTGTTCAAGTTTTAAAACATATTATTATGGCATATTAACATATTGTTATACTGTATATAACATGCTTCACATTAGCTGGAAATGGAGATAAATATGACAGAATCACAAGAACGCCAAAGAAACTAGAAAGAAACTAGAAAACTAGAAACTAGAAACTAGACATCTAGCATCAACATGAATGTGATTTTGTGTGCTTGTGTATATCATTTAATAGTAGTTTAAATATTTTAAATATTTTTAGCACATCTTTTAGCACTGCTCAACTGGTCCTGCCGTCTTACAACGCAAGAGGCATTTATACATCAAGACTCTTTACTGTTCTGGTACTGAGGTGATGGAATACACTTCCCTTAAGTGTCCAAACAGCTGAGTCACAAATAATCATTCATCTTTAAATGACGGGTGAAGACCTACCTCTTCCTGAAACACCTAAACTAGCACTTATTTTTCCTGTTTGTTTTATGTCTTTATGTTAAAAAAAGGTGTGCTATAATTCCTCTCAACAGAATTTTAGGCTCATCGTATTCTACGTTTGCAACTTAGTGAACCAGTGTTGATTTATGCATTAATAGGGACTTTAAAGCATTTTTGTACATCACTCTGGATAAGGGCATCTGCTAAATGCAGGCATGCACACACACACACACACACACACACACACACACACACACACACACAGTACTTCTTTACATCACTGTCTTTGCCAAATAGTAAAAAATGCTCCCAAACTAAAGTAACCTCCTGAGACATCCACATTTACTACTGACATTGGAGACAAGAACACACACACGCGCACACACACACATGCAGTTGAGCAGACAGACTTTCTGTATAAATAGAATTAGGCAATGAGTGTAATTAAACATACAGAAAAGGGTTCTGTAATATATCAAATGTGTAAATCATAGCATTCACACCCACAATATTAATGTTTATCTGGTATAAATAGATTAAGATGATAAAAGCTCTTGCCACAGGTTTATCAGCTTCTCGGCTCAGATAAACATAATGTTCCAGATGCCCTTACGAAAAGACACTCCAGGCTAGCCTGTTCTTTGACAAGCTGTGCCATGTGTGTGTGTGTGTCTGAGTGAGTGAGAAGTACATGGCAGAAACAGAGACAGATGTGTAAACATTTACTGATGTGATTAATCAGCTCTCTCACTGTCTCGCCACAAAGTGCACTCTTTTCTTTTTTTAGCTCCTCCCTTACTCTTTCGTTTCGATCCCTCTCTTCTCACCACACTTTTGAAGACAAGACTAACTGCTGAGTCACTTCCAGTGTCTACTCATTTACTGCCCCCATCCCTAAGAATACTTTAAAACTCTGCCCTGTAATCGCACCCTAATAATCCCTTTAACTGCACTCAACGCTGCTCCGAAACTGTTCTCTAATAGTGTTTTATAAATCTAATAGTGTTTTTATATATTCTGCCTTGTAACAGATCTGTTCCGCTTTGTAATACTTCCCAGTGAAAGATGCATGTAACACTAATATGTAATATTTGATATCTAATAGCACTCAGTGTGTTTGGTATTATTTAACAGTACCCTATATAACTACTTATACCATATATAACTACTATACAACTACAACGCTGCTCTGTGAATTGTTCTCGCAAATACAGTACTGCTTTGAGACACTGCATTGTAATTTTGACACTTTTATGTAACTATAAATTTTAAAAGTTAGAGGTTTGATCCATGCAAAAGTAAAATGGAGTCTAGATAAAAGAAGTTTAAAGATTGTTTGTGTTTCTTGAATTTAATTAAGTTCTAAATGTGCTGAATATTGGTATGATTTCTTTTACCAGTGTATTCATCTCAAGTTTAACAAACAAACAATCAAATGAAATATTTAAACATTCCTTGGTTTTTAGGGTTGTTCTGAACTTTTTTGAAAGATGCTGCTGTTTAATTAAATATTTTTGGAATAATTGCTACTCCGCTACAGTGTGTCTTTTTCAGCTTGACCATGTCAATAGGTATGACTCATGGTAAGAGTCATGCCATATAAATCTGACTGGCTGCCACCTAGCAATATTTGTGTCTTACTTGCATTATACTCTTGCGTAAACTCTTCAATCTTTTACCACTCTCATCACCTGCTGCATGCTGCACTCGCTCCCTCAATCCTCTACACAGGTTTTTCAGCTGTCTCCACAGAATATAAATGGGGACCAAGATGAAAAAGACTTTACATTGTTGCAATGTGATTCCACCATAATAGGTCTTTATAACTGCCCTGTACCAGTCCAAAACTCTACTAAGGTTATACACCCAGAAGCATGGTGTAACGGCACTTTATAGCACTGTCAGTAACAGCTAAGGAGTGTCGATTTATTATTATTATTATTATTATTATTATTATTATTATTATTATTATTATTATTTTGTTTTGTATTACTAATAATAAAGCATAGTTTTTCCGGTGGAGATGAAGAAAGAGATACAAAAAAATTATCTTGACTTGATAAATTCTGGACAGTTTCTTACTATGAGCAATATAGAGCAATGCTAAGGATCACTAGGGAGTCCTATGATTAAAAAAAGACAGTTTTACTATAATTTGGTGAATACATCATGCCGGCATTTGTGCAGTGTGAAAATAATAGAAACTGCAATTTAAAGATCTCTTTACATTTTTACATTGCAATGTCTCTCTATATCTTTACATTGTAATATTTATTGGTTATAATTCATCATTGTAATAGCAGTGACCTGTAACAGTTATGTCACACCCATTTTTCTTTACCCAACTGTAGTTTATGGTACTATCTAAACTAAATAAAGGAGTAGGGGTATATTGACATTTTCTCCCAAATGGATTGATAGATGTTTTCTTTTTGCTATGCATAAGCAAACACCCAGGGCAATAATAATCATATACTGTATGGCATTGTGTAGGTCAATAACGAGTTTCGTTATTCTGGGCTTCTGTATACAACCAGAGCTGCACAATTTTGTCCTATTTCCTTAAAATTTAAACCAAGAAGAGACAAATACAGAGCAGAACTTTCAAACAATGCTTATTCAAATTTCTCTAATACCGTATGACCCTGCAATTTATCCACCATACTTGTAACAATACTTTAAGCAGCTCATTAAATGATCATTTAAATGATCACATCAGAATTTATGTGCTGCTTTATAGAAACTATCCATATAATCTCCAAGTTATGTATGTAACAATAGGTCCCCAAGGGAATGAGACACTGCATCACAACTAGGCAAGGAAGCCTAAACCAGGAAGCTACAAATGGCTAAGCGATGGTTGCGACATTAGCTTCTGACAAAGAAAAGGTAAGTGCCGCAGGGATGCAGGGAGTGTGGCCCGGGGACGCAGAGTCTTGTTCCCTCAGGGAACTAGGGTCAAATACGTAACCTAGAGATGTTCGAGCTGCATCGCAATGCTTTGGGAACAAGTGCCTAATCAAACCACACTGACCAGACCCTGCCTAGTGTGTGAGAGCTTGACAACCAGAACGTAGGACAGAGGAGCCCAGAATGGCTCTAAGGTCAAAGTCATAAAACCTGTGAAAGGTCAGCGGGGTGGACCAGCCCACATCGTTGCAGATGTCCTGGATTGGGACTCCAGCGGACCAGGCCGTAGAGGCCACCACACTCAGGAAACAGAGAGACCAGAGGAGATGATGTGATGGCAGACAAACAGTTGCTTCGACTTCCTCCACGGACTTGTCCTGTGGAGATAAGTGTCCAGTGCTCACATTGAACACAGTCGGTTTTGCTTCTCTTGGTTGGGGGCTAAGAACGCCTGAGGTCAGAGTGCCTGCAGCATGACAAGTCCTGAGGGAGCCATAGTCACCTTAGGTATGTACCCAGGTTTTGAGTAGAGGAATGCACTGGCTATGCCAGGGGCAAACTCCAGGCAAAACGATGCCACGGACAGAGCCTGTCTGACCCTCTCCAGGGAGGAAATTGCCAGGAGGAAAGCGGTCTTTACAGACAGGCACCTAAGGGTTACTTCGGCCAGGGGTTTAAAGGGGGGCCCATATAGAGCCGTCAATACAACAGCCAAGTCCCAGACAGGCACTCTGGGTTGCATCCCGGGCCTCAGGCTCAGGGTGCTGCGGAGGAAATGTGTCACAAGAGGGTGCCTACCACGATAGCAGCCACGATAGTGGACACATAAACCTTCAGCAGTATACGACTTCCTCATGGAGGGAGCTCTGGAATGGAGGATGGTCTCCACTACCTCAGTAGAGAGACCAGCTGCTAAAAACTGTGCCCCCTCAGGGGCCACAGCCATAGCCTTGATAACTCTGGGTGGGGGTGAACCAGGGTTTATCATGCCTGATAGAGGAGAGCCCTCCTGGGAGGAATTACCCAAAGAGGGCCCTCGATGAGGGTCACCAGGTCTGTAAACCATGGTCTGCCCAGCCAACGAAGTGCTAACAGGAGTAGATGGTCTCCTTCTCAGCGAACTCGCTCCAGAACTCTCCAGTAGCTTAGGACCGCCTGAAGCTCTGATCGAGCTAATATCAACCAGTCGTCGATATAGTTCATGCATTTCGTGAAGGTGTGGGGTGAGAGTGCCAGGCCAAATGGGAGGACACGATGTTGGTAAGCTTCTGAAAGCAAACCTAAGGAACCACCTGTGTGCAGGAAGGATGGCTATGTGGAAATATGCAACTTTCATATCTATCGCAACAAACCAGTCCTTGGACTTGATCTGAGACACTACCTTTTTGAGACTGAGTACCCGGAATCTAAACCTCATGAGTGAACGGTTCAAAAAGAGCAGATCTAGGATCGGACGCAACCCGCCATCCTTTTTCGGAACAACGAAGTACATGCTGTAGTAGCCTGACTCTCTGACTGAGGGGGGAACCACCTTGATAGCCCCTTTCTTTAGGATAGTGCACACTTCCTGTTCCAGAACCAGAGCCTGCTGGCCCTGACACCATGACACACCTGGCAGCATTCCCAAGCTGCCAGAAAGCTTCTTAAAGAAACCAACCCTTCCAGAGTGGCTGAAGCATTGCCCTGCAGCCGTTGAGGCGGCGGGTCTCCTCCATCTGCAGCTACCTTTAAAGTGTGCAGGGAGAGAGACACCTGCTGGAGGGAGGCTGCGACCTGAAGCACATCCTGTGGCAGTTCTAACAGACCGGCCTCCTGTACCGAACGGCTGGAGCAGTACCCTGCAGTCATCGGTGCCTCCTGAGAGGTGGCAGGTCTCCTCCATCCGCAGTGATTTTTGGGGCGAAAGTGGAGGAGGACACCTGCTAGAGGAAGGCTGTGTCTTGAAGCACATCTTGTAGCAGGCTTACAGACCGGCCTCCTGTACACAAACGGCTGAAGCAGTGCCCTGCAACCGTCAGTGCCTCCTGAGAGGCGGCAGGTCTCCTCCAGCCGAAGCGACCTTCCATCCGCTGGAGGGAGGCTGCTCTCTAAAGCTTTAAAACTCTTGATTTTTGGGCCTAGAGCATTGCTAGGGGCCCCTGGGGCCTTCCCGCGGGGACCGGGTGGCAATGGTCTCTTTCTGGGCTTCGCAGTGCCTGGACGTACCAGGCTGAGGATGCCGGCGTGCAACCCGATGGGAGTGGCAGGAAAGTACCACTAAAACGCCGCCTTGGTCTCCTGAACCTGCCGGAAATCGCCCTTACATACAGCGTCGCCAGAACAGGCCAGAAGGGGCCACCCGGGCATTCAGAAGGAAAGCCCTGTCCCTGTTGGGAATCTCCACATACAAGGTGAGCCACAGAAGCTCTTCTCTGGCTACTAGGGCTGTCATTGACTGACCTACGGCCACGCCATACCTTGGTGCCCCTGAGTGTTAGGCCACGACATAACTTCTAAATCGTCAGCCCCAGAGCTAAAATTCTTGCCATCTCTCATAGCAGGTCAGCCTGGTATGCCTGCAACATACTCATCGTGTGGCAGCAACCCCCGGCCTGACCTACTGCATAGCCCCACCTACTAGAGACAAAGTGGCTTTTATAGCCAATACCGAAGCCTTCAGCAATGCATCACTTGGGGAGAAACAGCCAGCCAACGTTTCTACAACCCTGGGCATCTCCCCATAGCCGCATTCCCTAAACCCTACTATATTCGTGTACAGCGAATGCGGGGCAAAGGTAGCATATGGGGTCTCCCAGGAAGAGCACCGCATTACACGGGAGCTCTGCCAGCAGGAGAAGCTGAAGAGGACTCATTCGTCTTCAAGCCTTGTGCTAGGCCAGCTTTAAACATCCAATCAAACCAACATGAGCCAATGATGTCTAAATGCAAATGCAGGTCATGCAGATTTTAGGATATATATGGTCTTATGAATCTATCTGACAAAAGATCTGGTGTTACTTTATTAAAAAGAATACCATTGTGTAAGGACGAATTCCAGAGAATTAATGTTGTCATTTTTAAGTGTCCATTTAATTCATATTTAATATGAGACAAAAAAAAAATATCAACTACTATTGCTAAACTCTGCTTTCTAAAATAAATCAATAACTGCCCACTGCAACTAAATGAAACTTTTAATACATATTTTTGTTAATAACTTAAGTACTTCCTCAAATACAGTATGTTGCATTAGCTAAGGTATGTATACAATTAAATTTATATATTGAGAGCTCTAATATTTAAGGGTGTCTGAAATCACCAGACATCCTTGGGAAAAATTTCAAACTCTATTTAGGCAGCATACTTATTGCATGACCCTGCTGAATGCACTTTGTAGCACTGTTTTATAACAGTACTTATTAACATTCATTTATGAAAGCACATTGTAATACTGCATTATAAAAACACTGTAACACTGGTTTATAATAGAACACTGTAGCATTGCTTTATAACAGAGCACTGTAACATTGCTTTATAAAAACACTTTGTAACAATACTTTATGAAAACCAACAGATTTAAGACAGCACTATATAACACTGCTTTATAAAAAATCATGTAACACTGCTTTCTATCAGATCTCTGTAACTCTGTTTTATAACAACAATCTGTAACACTAATTTATAACACTCTACAACACTGTTAAATAACAGATCTTATTAGCACTGCTTTATAACAACAACAATCTGTAACACTGTTATCTAACAGAATTCTGTAACGCTGCTTTTTACAACAATCTGTATCACTGTTTTATAACTGAATTCTGTGCTTTACAACAGAACACTGCTTTATAAAAACACTTTGTAACAATAAAAACAAACTGTAATGCTGCATTATGTCAACACTCTAGCAATACTTTATAACAAGTCTCTGTAACACTGCTGTATATGAACACTCTTTAACATTGTTATATAACAGAATTCTGTAACACTTTATAACGACAATCTATAATCTATAATCAATCAATAATCTATGCTTTATAACATTGATCTATAACATTGTTTAATTAATAAAAGTCTGTAATACTGCTTTATAACATAATTCTTTAACACTGCTTTATATGTCTCTCTGTAACATTTACCAACATTGTATAAAATGTTGTAGAGTGCTGTTTTAAAGCTGTGTGACAGTGTTATAACACAGAATTATAGCCTACAGTCATGCAGCAGTGCTTTAGTGTTAGCTATTACTGCTTTATAATAAGTTTATTTTTTATTTTTTAAATAAGCTTGCCTTTTTCACAATCGCAGATCCCAGACAACTGACAAATCCAAACTTCACTCTTGTGTGTGTGTTTCTTTACCATGCTAATTTATATGCAATATTACTTCAAATGTCTTTGTCTTACCATCGATTGTATAATTATTTCACTACAGCTGGAGAAAGTATTGACCGGGACAAGCAAATGAAGCAACAACACCACACGAACACATGCTACTCTTACAAGGCCTCTTTATAACATTTCATTTCAAAGAACTGCCTCGCTTATTCAGAACTGGACAATATGCTTTGTCTTGGCTGCTTAGTCACTGTGCTGTCCAAATGGATGGCAAAAAAAAAAAAAAAAGATTTACTAATATTCATGAAGCCCCTGAAAAGGTACAGCCAGATGCAGTGAGGAGACTGAATGAGCACATTTCCATAGCTGTTGTCTATGCAGAAACAGAGGCACACACTAGTACGCTAAACACATGCTGTAATTGCATTACACATGCAGTTGCTCTTCACACACTTATAGACACATGCATACAAACAAATAACAACAGTATAAATGTGCTTCATTCCAGAAGCTTCTGGCCTCTCTAGATTAAAACCTGTTATTATATACAGTATATATATATATATATATATATATATATATATATATATATATATATGTGTGTGTGTGTGTGTGTGTGTGAGAGAAAATATATAAAAGTACTTTCTATGTTTCTAATTTCAGAATGAGTTTCTCTCTGATTGTGTTTCCAAACAAATTATTGCCAATTGTTTGTATTTTTTTTTTTGTCTTGAGCACTAGAGAGTGATGTTTGGGATTGTGGAAACGCTATTTACAATTAAATGCCAGTTTGCTGTTTTAAATGTCTCAGTTGAAAAATTGTTAGTGTGCTATAAAATCAATTTTGTGCCAAATGTATTCAAAATTGTAACTATATCATTCGTTTTTTATTGTAATTTTAATACGAAATTTTTGTTGCTTTAGAATTTGCTTTGGATTCTGGAAGCAATGCGAAAACACAACAAACACTTTTAATAAGATACATATTAGAAATTCTGCCACAGTGATACATTTTAAAATTCTAGCATAATAAAGGTGAAAACTTTTCATGTTGGACACAGGTGACTGTGTGCTCAGCTTGAGAAACAAATGGGATCATTTCTTTGGCCACAGGAATCATTTGCTGCTCTGCGTCATGTATTTGGTTGAATGCTAATCTTTTCCTGCTAGTGGAAAGACAATAGCATCTCTACCACAAGCTAATGGGGTAAAGCGACCACGCAATGCTCACATTGAGCTGCTATTATTTTGTACAGCATGAAAAACCTCAAATGATGGCAGCAGCTATTGCTGGAGGTTCCAACCATAATTTATAATAATAATAATAATAGTGATAATGATGATGATGATGACGACGATGATGATGATGATAATAATAATAATAATAATAATAATAATAATAATAATAATAATAATAATAATAATAACAAGTTAAAGGGGCCATGTGTATTCCCATAATGCCCAGTGTTCGAGAAAAGCACTTTATCCCCCAGGTAAATCCTTTTCCCCCGCCCCCACCAACACTATAGATGATTGCTAGAGGGTGTGATTGGATGATGCTATATTTCACAAAATGTCACAAGCCTCCCTTTAAGTTAACTAGTAATTAGAAATAAGTTCATCACAACCTGAAATGAAAAAGAGTAATTTGAATGCAAGCTAGGTTCTGTTCAGTTACATAATTGGCTGGATTGAAATGGCATACTTGAAACCTCATCCCCCCACGTGTAAGGCTGTAGCCAGCTTTAGTGCTGCAGTGAATCAGAAATCACGTCGGGCCCACTGAAGAGCAAAAATTACATTTCCTTAAAGAGATAATGTGTAGTTCTCACATACAGTAGCCTGTGACCATATGTGTAAGAACAGTCAGCAAAATAAGAAGGGATGCATTTGGATTACTGTTTTATATCAATGTTAATTTTACACCAAAGCTACACTCTTACAAAAAAAAAATTGCAAGCTAATGGAATCTTCTCTTTCTAGAGCAACCACTGAACATTTCCATTAATATATGCATGAAAAAAAAAAACAATTAAACCTTTAATTCCTGTATGATAAGAAGATTATTTTATGTATGTTGTGCCTGATATATACTGTATCTCTGGCCTCTCAGGTCTTACTTCTTTTAATAACAGCAGAACGATTTAACAATAAAGTCAAAACTGAAGAGCAATGCCATTTATTAGATTTTATTTGTGTTTTTGTTGTTACAGAAGAGCTGGGAAACCTCAGATAATCATTAATCAATTCATTAATGATATGAAACGACCCACAAGCTTTTATTTGTTTCATAAAAACTAAATGGGATTATCTATCTATTTTCTCACGTAGTTAACTAAATTGCAATTTATTTTAATATTTAAGATAAAACTAAAATTAATTTAAACTCCAAAAACCAAATTTCTCCCTTTTTACCTACTTTTGGTTATGGCTTTTTTTCTTAGGAAAAGACATTGTCATGCTTAATTGAATGTAAAACAGCAGCAAGTGTGATGACTTTTTTTGGTCCTGGATTTTATGCAATACATTTTTCCATCAGCCTGATCAGATATTAAAAATGACAACTAATAATAATTTACAACACAGTATATGCTTCAGTGTTAACTTGTTGAATGAAATTTATATATTTATAAAACTATGAATGCTGTTATTAATCTGACTGTTGTGACAGTGTGGACCTGTTCTGTGTGATGTAAATTGGCCATTATCAATCAAAAAGGATGGCCCTATTTAAACATTTTTGACAAAAGGTATTTACAAATATAATGCAAAATACATAAGATATGGCAGTTAAACTAAACACTACTTATGTGGGTGCACTTTCATTTATTCCCTAGTGTTCTTTAGGGCTAAAATTCCAAAACAGTTCCAAAAGCTGTACATAGCTGTTATATATTACAACATAAATTTGTATGGTAAAAACTGGGCTTTATATGGTTTAGACATTAGACGGTTTACGTTATAGTAGAGCAAACCAGGGCATGATTTGGAATTCCTACAGTGAAACGGGTTTTCTGTTTGACTTTTCCCTTTTTGCTGAACATTTGCGTGAGTTTTAAAGGACATTTCCCTTATACTTGGGGCCAACAATATAGGCAATTCCGTTTGCTGCTTATAACAGATAAATTCAGCTGACTAGTGTTTTCCTATTATCATATTCAAATGTAGCTGCTTCATGGCTGCCTAACTAATAGGCCTCTGTTGTAGGCTGTTGGTGATTTTCCATGTAATTAATTTCTATGAAATGTTTTGCAAATGAATCTGAGCTTCATAAAATCTGAGCTTTCAGTTCCCAATTGTTTTGAAGTTTAAATATCAAGTGTTTAAAGAAAATAATCTACTTAGTATTGAAAACCCTATCTTGTATTCCAGGAGTCTAAAAAAATCTGGCTGCATGCAGATCTCCGTACATCTCTGTAATTATCCTTGTCTGAATTCGGAACCAAAAAAAAAATCTAATTGTGCATAACCATTCTCTGAATATTAGTAACATTAACCATGCAAACACTGATAACTTTTGGACTTAAGTTTTAGACTTAAATCATACATTTTTATTAGGTATTATGCCCACATGGTTTTCAACCAAGAATGTCAAAATATACTTTTACTGTCTAGTAAAGCAAATGTTGTTTGAAAGGGTTGGGTAATTTTTTTGGCTAATTCTCTTTTAAATAATATGAATTTGTAATGTTTTACATGTGCTTATTTATTAGGAACTATATATACTGTATATATATATATATATATATATATATATATATATATATACAATGTTTTTCAATATTAAGTAGATTATTGCCTTTAAACACATTCATTATTACAAACTGTTTACATGCTGTATTTGCGCATCCTTTTGACTGCTGCTGTTGCTGATTTGCACAACCCTTTTGTTTACATTTTGTTTACTTACAAGTGCACTCCTGTACATAGTTCTCTCTGCACACTGTTCTGTACAATATACAGTAGGTTTACTGGCGGCACTATTTTGTGTTTTGTGTATTTGTCCTACATTGTCTTGTCTCTTGTGCACACGATGCACTTTATGTGGCGAGGACACTTACTAGTCCTTAGATCTGTGTTTTCTGTTTTGTAGCTTTATGTTGTTTTATGTTGCACCAGGGTTCTGGAGGAACGTTGTTTCATTTCACTGTGTACTGCATCAGCTACATATGGTTGAAATGACAATAAAAAGCTTCTTGACTTGACTTGACTTGACTTGACAAAGCATTAGCACATTGCTTGTTATTATTATCACCAATTTTCTTTATAAACAAATTAACAAATCAAATAAAGAGCAGTAATATTAGGGCATAAATTTTATACCGGCCAATATGTAACTAAAGATCACACTACCAAATCAATAAAAGCTTACATATATAGAAAAGGAAAAAGTTTGATAAATGATAGATTTTGTGTTTTCCTTTTACACTATTTGGACAAATGTATTGGGCCAGTTGAAATTTCCAGCCATATGTGGTTCTTCCCCCAAACTGTTACCATAAAGTTAAACTATACACACTTGTATAGAATTGCTTTGGACGTGGTAGCATTTAATTTGGTTTCACTTGAAATAGGAAATCCAAACCTGTTCCAGCATGTGAATGTTTCTGTGCACAAAGCCAGATCCATGAAGATATGGTTTACATGATTTATAGTCAACGATCTTGAGAGGCCTGCTGTAAAGCTTTATCCTCAGCCATTCTTGAACACATTTGAGATGAATGCTGACTGCACCACAGACCTCTTCACCATAAATTAGTACCGGACTTTACTAATGCCCTTGTGGCTGAATGAGCACATATTTCCACAAGCACAACATCACATCTTCCCAAAAAAACATAGTTTATTATAATAAAAAACGAGGACTAAATGTGGAGTGGGATATTCAAAAAGCTAATTTTATGGTCAGGTTTTCACAAACTTTGTCCATTTAGTGTTGAATGAGATGAAAAACATTTTTATCCCATATTTTGATTTGGTTCAACGGTAGCTGTGGAGAATGTCCAGATGTTGTCTCTTTAGTCGTTGTTTTCCCCACCTTGTTGATACTTATAAACTTGGCCACTTTCTCTCTAGATCATTTTATGCACAAATCTAACAAAAGAGAACTTGACCTCTAACAATACCAAAACGGGGTACAAAGAAATCATTACATTTTATGAACAGGTTGGTGTTTTTCAACATTCATGAAATGATTAGGGTTTGCATTTAATGTGTTGTTTTGTTCATTTTAAGAGATTTTGTTATGGCAAATTATTTCACAGTATATAGTCTGTGTGCAATAGATTGTATTTATTGTGTGTTGTCTATTGTATTGTGAAGCTGTTTAACTGCTGGTATCATTCTTTGAATATAGTTCATGGTGGGCACTTAAAATGGCAACTTGCTTAATTGGCCAGCATATATATATATATATATATATATATATGTTAGTCTGAAATATTTTCACATATTGAAACATTACCACTGGAATGACTGTAATGTAGGAATAAAAGTGCCTTTTGAACAGAGTGATATCTCTGCTAATGATACCACTGTGAAAAAAATATATATATAATCAAAACATGTTTCTAAAATAATATTTTACAATTTAGACATAATGACAACTACTACTTTTCACTACATTACTTCAGTTAAGTATTAGGATACAACCTTTCAATCATTGTGCCGTTCTGAATCATCCAAACATCACAGTAGGTCCGAGCCACCAGCATCACCGCAATCAGGATCAGGTACCAGGACTAGGAAAAAAATATAATATATACAAACAAATATAATACAATATAACAATCTATTATATATGATAAAATATGCATGAAATGTTTATGCAATACAAAAAATACAGCATAAAAATTAAATCGATCACAATATATTTGGGTGTAGATGGCGATGTTTCATACTAGATTTTATAAGAAAAAAAACAAAAACTATTATATATTATTTTTTTTTTTTTTTTTTTAGTTTGCTTATCTTTTATAAATGTCCCAATGTTTCCCCAAGAGAAAACAATTTAAAACTTTATAAAAGCAGCAAGTGCAGTTTATATTGTAAAGAAATTGACCACAACCTCAAACATGAACCTTTCATGATTGTAAATTACAAAGACGTAAAAATATTTTCACTTTTCAATTACTTGCTATGAAAAGAGGAAGGAAGATTAAAACACATTAGTAAAAACCTACTTTTGTGTTATCCCATGGATAATTTTTCTTACACTGTTCAGTTAGTTCTTTATCTGGGATAATTTGCTCAACACAAAGCTACTAATTATACTGGTACTGGTGCTATATTTTAACCATGTGATTCCATTATATTTAGAAGATTCATTTTCTATGGCAAATGTTTGGCAAGCAACCTTTGGACTGCAGATTATGTTAGCTTTACCTAAGCGCATGCATAACACATCTCTACAGATGCCTGCAATTTACCTTCCTCTGTCTTATGGATCAATACAATCTGTTTCCATGCACTGATCAAATAAATACAATGTGCAAATATCTGTATTCAGATAATCAGAGTTTGTGCCTTAAGGTTCTTATTTAAATAGAGAAATTTGTACACATTTAGTTATGGGTTATGCCATTACTTAAACCAGATTTCTGGACACTCCTTTACTATCGCCCAAATCATCTGTAAGTGGCTCCCCAAGATTGCTAGATTTTTTTGGTACAGAAGCATCTACAACAAGGATTTAGGGTAGCATCTGGAAAAATAGCTTTTTTTTCTTTCAGTTTAAAATGTAATAATCCTGCGTGTAATTATCACGTTAATCATGGCAAATGTGCTTTAATTTAACATTGTGGCTCCGGCACATCCTATTATTTAGAACGTGTTTATATGTGAACATTTTTTTAAAGACACAAAATAAAATATCAAGGTCTTGAAATTGCAATGGGTGCACAGACCTTTTTTTAAATCATGCTTATTCACTAATTTGTGTTATTATATTAGTAAAATATTGCTTTTGGTTTAGGTTTTTGATCTTTGTGATAATCAGAAATGGCAAAAGTACACACATCCTTCATTTAAGTAGACGTTTTAGTGTTTTAAAAGAAGTAGTGACTACACTTTTTCACTCACGTCAAAGTAAAGAAGTTTGGGCTCTCACATGTACTTAAGTAAAAAGTAGCCATTATGCTGGTAACTGGACCTCAAATCATATTAATGTATTGATTCAAAAAAATTAAGAATGTTGTTATCTAATGAATGTTTCCAGGCCTAATATCCACCTTATAGAACACAAGCAGTGAAAAGATGATGATCACGTGATTAGGAATGTCTCTGTTTTCAGTCATGTTTCCATCACTGACTCCCTCTGTCTCATCCAGGTTAGCCTCATACATCTTGTTGCCTTGCTCATTTTTAGTTTCATAGGCTAGCCTGCATCTGTGGTACATCAGAGCCAGGAAATGATACACCAGTGTAAATTGAAAAAGCCGTGCAATGACATGAAACAGGTTGATGGGCTGAAAACAGCATGCAAAGAGAAAAATAAATATTGATCATGTCACCAAATAGATTAAAACTAGAGTAATGAGGCTGTTTTAAAAATGTAAGAAGTAGAAAGTACAGATAATTGCATAAAAAATATAATGAGTAAAAGTAAAAAATTGTCAGAAAAATAAATAGTGAAGTAATTTCATTACTTCACATATCTGGTGATAGGTGAAATATTTCATCTCCTGCAATGTCCTTTATGACATTATTTTTCTGGAATTAAGGTGTCAGTATAATTTAATTATTAATAGTGTCATATTCATATATTGACACTGACCTTAAATCAAATGGCATTTTTTTCTGAGATCACTTATAGCTGAGCCAAATATCAAACTGCTTGAAAATGCCATTGGACTTAATTCAAAACTTTTTGATATTGTACAACAAAAACATGCCTAAATTCAAGGTTAGCCCCAATGTTTGGCAATCTCTGCTCCTTGTGAGCAAATCCCATTGAAGTGTCTGATTAGCACGTGTCCATATTTATCTCTAAGGTCTAAATAACTATGTGTGCAATTTTTGTGTTAAATCATCACTTTGTAAGCTTAGCACAACTTTAAGCCTCATTTCTTTCCCCTACTTTTCTGCATTACATGCTAAACATAAACAACTGCCACCAATGGGAACAACGTTTAATTTCAGTAAAGAAACATGATGCATCATTACCTGAGAAAAGCATTTTTCCTCCTTATCCATTTATGGATATGGCGGATTTAATTGCCGGATGTGTGCATTGTGGTTTAAATAAATTTTTGCTATTAAAATGAATTCACGTTTATGTGTTATTAATACACTAATTTTGCCAATTTTATATTTATATTAGGGCTTTCAAATTTAGTGCATTCAATTTAAATTCTGCTCTGTGTAGATCACTTGAGCATTTATTCAAGTCAAGTCAAGTCAAGTCAAGTTTATTTCTATAGCGCTTTTCACAACAGACATTGTCTCAAAGCAGCTTTACAGAAATCAACAGTTAAGGTGAATGGTGTGCATTCAATATAACTTTGTCAAACCATTTCTTGTACCTTGCTGTCCATGGACCTTGCTTTGTGCACAGGGGCATTGTCAATTGTGTGCTTCTAACAATCTGGCAACAATTTGGGGAAGAACCACATTTGTTACATGTTTGCCCATATAGTTTACAGTATATAGGTCTATATTTTCCAAATCTAGAAAATATTTGCTTAACTTATTTGACATTTAGAGCATAAAGTGTACTCAGTATTAATATTAAAAATGCAACTTTATCCAACTTTAAAACCATCCACCACAAACCCATGGGCTTACTAAACACTACGGTATATTCAATGTCCTCTGCAACCTACAGCTTCAAACTGAAAAGTTTGCAAGTTTAAACAGCACTCCTGTGTGTCTCTTTGTGTGTTTTTGTGTGTCTTAATTAGCTCAAATATTATTGCCTATGTTTAATGTACACTTTTGATCAATAAAACCTGAGAGCTTTGTTTTCTGCCTAGGAGCATCTTTAATTCAGGCCTTGAAAAACAGAGATAGTGGGAACAGAGTGGTTCAAACATAAAACCAGTTGCATCTTTCTGTATATATAATAAAGAACCACAATTGAGACGTTGTATCTGATTTATGAAAGAGCTTGTTCTGTTTCTACATGCCTGTTCTAAATCAATAAATGCACACAGAGGTAGTGGCTACAACAGTTTTAGCTGATTGCCAAATTGTTATGGTGAGCTTTTGTGTTATGTGATGGTTTGTACCCTGTCTTGTCATGTATTTTTTTAATTCACAAATCCTTATTTCTCCTGCTGGGAAATAACCGGGGTAATATTCCGCATTACGCACATGCTGGCCATATCGGCAACTCCCACCTATATTGCAATCTCTTCTCTTGATTCATGTAGTCCTACTGACTGAGACAGCTGTGCACACAACAACAGCGAGCTATGACGACCAGTGACAAAAGAATACATGAGTATGTTTACATTTACATTTAGTCATTTGTCAGATGCTCTTATACAGAGTGACTTAAAAAATACATGCAAACAATAGAAAGCAAAGTGGTTACAAAGTACATAGCAGAATAGCAAAGGATTTACAACTTAAAAGATAAGAGCCCTATCTTAAATTTAATGAGTGCAAAAGTAACTTTTGTCTAAGTATAGCAATATCAGTTTTGAAATTTCATAAAAAGTAATCGTTTCCTAATTGTAATACACTTTTGTTGCAATGTAATATGCACTTGGAAACTACAATAAAAAAAAACATTCCTTTCATAATCCAATTAAAATTTTACAAAGATATAATCACCGGTAAATATTTAACCCAAGATTCCAAGTATAAGTCTGTGTAAATCCATCTCAGATTTCACTTATAAGGCTGGTGACATACTATAAATATATATATATATATTTTTTATTTATTTATTAGGGCTGTCAATTAAATAAAATATTTAATCCTGATTAATCGGATTAGCTAACCCGCACATTTTTATCTGGTAAATGTACCATAAATGTATACTTTTTAAATTAATATTATTGTAATTAACATGGGCATGAACAAATATGGACACTTTATGCAAAAATATGTTAATTATTAGTAAAACCAAAGCTAACATAGAGCATGAAGTCAAAAGATTCTTGTAAATGTTTTAAAGTAATTATGTTTTTTTTTTTATTACGTTAATCATCAGGCCACCAAACGGAACTTTTGCTCTTTCCACACACACGGTTTTAATTGCATTTGCTGCATTTAGCAATAATTGCCGGATGTGTGCATCATGGCGGATTTTGGTGCCTGATTTGAGACTTGCAGCATCAGGAAACAAATGTTTATTGATTAACATTTGGTGAAATTTTTATATGTTATTGCGTTATTAACACGTTGATTTTGACAGCCCTATACAAATATATATAGTATGTACTGTATATATGTATGTATATATCTCCATAACTCTCCTATAGCTTCATGGGCAATTTGTTTGTTTTTTTTTTATATAAGAGATCAGTTTACCTTTACATTGGAGAATCCAATTGGAGACTGGAAGATTGTTTTTCTGGCACCTTAGCACAATATGACTGAAAGCCTTTACCTTTCTGTTAGCACAACACTTTAACAGTGATAGAAATAATATAAATAATCTCTCTGTTTGCATTTCTATTTGCTGACACAGAAGCAGTGAAGTGAGGAACCGTAAGAAGAAAGTGCTCCAGTCCTAGAAATATAGAGCCTTACTGAACGTATGGCATGATACAGACCAACACACATACTTACACACTAACACACCTGCACATACATACCCAGAGCTGAAAACACCTGCTCCTATGTGCAACAGGTACTATTTAACAGGAACTGTGTGTATATATGTGTGTGTGAGAGTGTGTGTAAGTGTACGTGTTTTCACCTGTTTTAGTGTTACAGTAATTCCCTTTGCCCTCCCCAGCTGAGAGTGTGCAGAGGGAGCCGTTCTGCGCAGTGTGCACTAATCACAAACTGAGAGACTCTCAGACAAGAAATATCAGCCATTTAATCAGAACTATCACCCAGACAAGAGTCATTACCTGCTTTAAAACACCTTCACTGGTTTTTATCTATCAGTGCCTAAAAAACTGTTATGAAACAAAGGCGTAATTCAGGCACTGCTGCTCACTCATCCAGATCTGCCTGACTCAGCAGAAACATACTGAAACGTTGAGAAAACAGCCACATGGTGCTGAAAACACACTGCCAAATGGGCTTTCATCACGAAACAACATGCACATCACAGAGGTTGGGCGCGTGTAGAGATGCACCAGGACAGTGCATTCGTTACATGCGTAGATCTGTCACAGTTCATTACCTTCTTGTGAGTAATAACAAACTAACATGCAACGGGTCATTAAAGCGGCCAGCAAACAAAACAAAAAAAGTGAAGAGCATGTAAAGAAACTGTGGAGTCATCGTTTTGAAAAGTCGTAGTTTGTAATGTAGTGTGTCTTTTTATTATCAGAATGTAAACCTTTGTGTAGTGGCTGTGGTTGCTGTATGGTGTAAAATATTGATTTTAAAACCATTCTTAGATTCTCTTTGGTATTCTGGTCATTGGTTTAGCAGCATTAGAGGCTGGTGCAGGAATCTGTGCTTAGCCTGTGTATGTTTGTGACAACACCACACTAACAAACGGTCACTGTTTTCACCGGCATCTTGTTGTTATGGGCTCTTGTTACAGGTCAACTAGAGCAAACAGGTTGCTAGATTTACTGAACAATAAAAATCACAGACCTGAACTGGAATGCTTTGGCAAATGGTGATGTTTACATCAAATTAATCATTTAAAATAGTTTATTCTAGATAGGCTACTGGAACTAGCTGTGGTTGGTTGCAAGCTACCCTTTTAGACAAATGGAAACTGCAATTCAAAGAAAAATGTAATAGGACCATCAATAATCTTGCTGTTTCGAGTATACTCATCAGTTGCTTTCAGAGAACTTGGCAAGTTTGATATTCCCACATGTTTCCCATGCGTCTCATTCACAGGACGGAAAATTCTCTCCTTCACTGGGGAAAGCAATTCAGGCAGCCATCATCTCCATGGCAACACCCAGCTCAGCACGCAAAGGGGCAGATGCACAGTGTGAAGTGACGCGTTACAGCCGTAGGCTCTCCTTAATGGCTATAGTGATCCAGAACGAACAATGTAAGTACAACATTGTTACGTATAAATGCCAACCCTAACCACAACTCAAATAGAAGGTGTGTTTATAGTACCTGTTATGATTATGGTATACTATTTTGGATCTGACCATACTTTTTCATACATATTTTTTACTTTGTATGTAGTCACTGCTAATTGCTACAACAAATATCTCCTCTTTTCACACATAACATTGACAGAAACTAACATGAGCTTCCTCCAAAAAGTAAAGCCAACAATTTAATCCCTTCTAACTGCTTCTCATTTACTAACATAGGGTAGCTGAATGCACTTGGAGAAAAGCATTAACAGCCATCATTATGTACTTAGCAAGACACCTGTTATTGGCTAGAGCATGAGTTTGAATCAGTGCCACACTGATGGATCACTGACTGTAATCCATAGTTGGGAAAGGCATGGCATTACTCTTTGCCCTATTAGTCAGAATGACACTAGTCAATAGTGGACATTTGTAAGCTTGTCTATGCAGTTAGAGCTTTCAGTGGCTTAAAGGAGCAAGAATTCGCCTTAGCTATCATGTGATAGCAGAAATCTGGAAGAAAACATTTTTTATTAATTTAATTTCCCAGACTAAATATGTGATGGTATAACAATTGCAGTCTTTCCAAAAATTCATCTAATTTAACTTTTATTTTGTTTCTAAATCTTAAATGCTCCTTATCTAGTTAATTAAACAATTATGAATATGTTCTGCAATTTAACTACCTGAACACATGGGGGAAAACATTGTACTACATGGTATCCCTTATGACTTGAAAATAATGGTATAATAAATAAGTAACAAACCTGTCAACTGTGCATGCAGTTAAAATATAGCTTTGTCTTACAAGGACATGTGGGAGACATTAGCATGGGAGTTCACATTTCCCTTTATTTAATTATGATTAGTTTATGCCCATGGGAAGCCTTTACCGAAATCAGGGCCTGTGTGCAAATCCCTTTAGAATTGGACATGGAAGTCCAGTAATAGAGCAGTGGACCTAATGCCTGTTGGCTAACAGACAGCCAGGGAACATTGAGAAACTTAAATAAATTACATGAGCTTGTCATAACCAACTGTAGTTTACGTAAAAAGGCAAACAAACATTCACTGTGATAATAGTGACTGACACAGGGCTTATTGTTTTACTTATTGAGCTTTTTTGTAATAAAAAAGGTACGAGGAAGTTGGTTCTGCACAGATACGCACACACTATCACTTTCCAGCAACGTTTAAGTACACACAGTAATTGTGGGAACAAAAACGGACCATGCGCTCTCCATGGTGCTGAAAATATTTACACTGCGTACACTGCTATAAATGAAGAGAGACAGTTTACGGTTTAGCTGCTGCTTTCTTCCTATATTCCTACAAATATAATCTGTTCCACCGCTAATTATGGTTATTATTATGTAATTGATTAGAATAGGTTTTTATTTAAATCAACTAAGAAAATCAGAAATATTGACAGTGTAAATCTTGATAAGTAAAGTTGTGGGACCAATGGAAGAGTCATACCACGCTCTATGTCTTGGTGTGAGTATACGATATACTTGTACATTTTAGGAAGACTACCTCAGGCTGCAACTGCAGGAGTCACACAACAGAGAAACGGAGGAGGAGGATGATCTAAGACAGTCACGTCTAAGATAAATTGAGACACAGATTTAAGACACCGTTTTGAAGCTCACTCTTCTTCGCCATTGCTGCAGCTCTTCCTTATTTTATTCTAGTTCTCATAATTATGATAACTGTGACACATTTATTTACCTGTCAAAGGCTGGATCACTTTTATAAGCCAAAATCTTTTGTACGTCGCTCTGGACAAGGGCGTTGCTAAATGCCACAAATGTAAATGTAAATGTAAAATCCTATAATGTTGATTTATTTTACACTTATGATCTTTTCTGGTTAGTTAGGCAAATCTATTTCAATCCTTTCATGCAGAAGACTTTTTGCTGAGTTTGGACTATGCGTAGTGCGTAAGGGCATAATTTGCAGTTTTTTTTTTTTTTTTTTCTCTCTTATTAAAAATCGTAAACTGTCTCATTGCTCATTATGTCCATGTGCCTTGTATCTAGTTTCCTTCCTTCCCCGTGCACTCACTTTGTCCCGAACCCGAACCGCGCGCCCTTCACTCTTTCCAATGAGAGACTGCCGAGTCGCCATGGAGACGGATAGAGCTCGCATTCAGCACACTATGACACGCACACACATTATATTATATTATATATTTATATAAAACCCCAAATCGGCCACATTTTTTTACACGTGTCTCATAATCAGGCAAGGGTAACGGTACAGGAAAAAAAAAATCAAAGATCTCCCAATCCATCTTATATCAGGATCATTCCAGGCCACACTGTGAAAAAGCTATGTACATGAGCAACAGACTGACTAAGTCCAAACATTAATCCTAACTGTTGAGATCACTGACTGATTTCCTAACATTGCGCCTAGAGTGCCATCATCTAGACTGCAGGTTAATCGAAGGAGTGAAAGCTCACAAAGACAACATTCTGCTAATGAGATACTAAAAATATCCCACAAATTAACCAGTCCTAATTATAAGACGTGCAAACGAAATAAAAATCTATCTTGCACCCTCCTTCTAGCTTTGCCTCCCCAAGTGCATAAAATTCCTAAACTCCTTAATTTGTATACTGTTGCGTCCTTCCACCTTTACGCATCCTGGGCTCTGTCCGAAAGCGCACACTACATCACTAAGTAGGATGTCAAAATAGTACGCCAGTTCAGGTGCACGCGTTATTTAGGAGGATAGAGCGCACTTTCAGAGGGAGCCAATGGCGACTTCTTAGATTACCGGACTGAATTTTTTTCCTTCACACGCATGTGAGACGTGTCAGCCGTTATGTAATACACATCCCCCACTTCTGCTCCTCACAGTCCGGGGAGATAATCCGAGCCAAAGCGAGAAGGCTGGAAAATGCGTGTTGAGTGAGGAGATGGAGATGGTGAGAAGAGAGATAGAGAGAGAGAGAGAGAGAAGAAGGAAGGCGCTCCTGTTCCATACCTGTCTTCAGCAAACGCCGCGCTCACTCATTTTTCTTCATTCCACACTCCTCGGTCGGCGGACTCGAGTGGCTCGTAAATAAGGACACGTCGCTAATTTCGCCGTTCCCCCCTGCATCTCAGCGCAAAATCCATCTCCTCTCATCCCGTCATCTTCTCTTCCGCCGAGGCGAGTGAGAGAGAGAGAGAGAGATGGGGGAGGTATGATCGAGCCAAAGTATGAGAGTGAGAGTGAGGGAGAAAGGGAGGAGGGAGAGGAGGAGACGAGGAGGAGGAATACTGGAGTGAGAAAAAGCATCTGAGTCTTGTCTTTCTGTTGGTGAAATGAAGATAATTGTGCTCATATTATTCAATGAATGGTTTATATGTTATGGACCTTGTTTGGAGTTTTTTCAACTTGGTCTTGCCAAAATTTGTACGCATGAGGGATGGATTCCATTTATATAAACTGGAGTGGAACAATTTAAAGTGTCTTGTGTGTGGATCAAG
The DNA here is from genome assembly GCA_024362625.1 of Silurus asotus. Taxonomy (NCBI): domain Eukaryota; kingdom Metazoa; phylum Chordata; class Actinopteri; order Siluriformes; family Siluridae; genus Silurus; species Silurus asotus. Next base: position 2,654,541 of record MU537915.1, on the reverse strand, counting down.
TACTGAATATAACATAACAATCATATAACATAACATTGAAATACAGAACAAAGACAAATCATAGTATTTTTACTATTTTACTAGGGGTTATAGCTTATATCTAAGATACTTTATATATTGATGTGTTCCCTTGATATATTTGGCCTTGTGGGATATTTGGCTGGTTGCATTAAAAATAAGCATTTGCTCTCTTTGGTTCCTGAGCATTGCCAGTAAACCCTCTGTGCTCCAGGGCACTGCATCTTGGCTCACCCTACACTTTGACTCCAACTTCCTAACATCGCTTGGATATAGTATGTATGTGAAGAAAGAATTTCACTGTGCTCCAAGGTACATGTGACAAGCAAAACCACATGACCTTTACCCTCTTAAAAACTAAAACATTTAATTTAGCTTGCTGTAGTTAAAGTTTGGTGTAGGTGTAGGCATGTCATTAATTAGCTACATCAATTAATGCATCAATGGCAGATCTTCACAAGGATAGGAAGTTGTGTGTGTTTGCATCAAAAAGTTGATGTCAAAGCAAAAAATATTGTACATAAATGGCCAGCATTAATTAACAGACAGTATATATATATACTTATGTACTGTATATATCTATATACAGAGATATGAGAGAGAAAGAGTTAGAGAGAGAGAGAGAGAGAGAGAGAGAGAGAGGCTGGAGTAATTACTATTAGAACTAGCTAAATGTCATGTACCAAAATAACTAAGGTGGCTTTATTTGATCTTACTCCAAATAAGATTATGCCTGTCTCCCAAACATCTTGTTTCATTTGATTTTCACGTCCTTGTCCTTATTCCACTGAATGAATTCATTCCAGTGATGAAAAGGAGTTAAAGCAACGGATCAGCGATGAGGTCACAGATCCCAGAGCTTGTAGGTGTTCTCAGATCAGGAACTGATGACTGACACTTAAAGGTAAGTGCTCTGTGTGAATCACAGAAAGCGGTGGAGGAAAGGGGGAGAAAATAAGAGAGAGAAAGAGAGAGAGAGAAAGAGAGAGAGAGAGAGAGAGAGAGAGAGAGAGAGAGAGAGAGGACACAGACGGGAAGACAAGACTTAAATTAGAGAAAAAAAGAAAGAGGGAAGCGAGGCGAGGGTGAATCTCTTCTGGGCTGTCCTTTGGGAATCAGCCCATATTGTAACAGATGAACATCTGTCACTCAGCCTTAGTCATAAAAAGCCTGATGCATGTCAGGCTTTGTGTACGTGTGCGTTTGTGTGTGTGTGTGTGTGTGTGTTTGTATGTGAGTGTGTGTGTCCGTGAGTTATTGCTCTAATTGCCTGTTTGCAGACAAATGAAATAAAAGGTCATGTCCTTTTCTAGTTACTATAGGGGGTAACAACTGGCAATTTGGATCGATGCATGGATTTTTAAAGGCTACAAATGAAATGAATCATGGGAACAATCCTGAATTCATTCTTCTCAGTTGTCAATGATTATACATTTTTATTTTGATTATTGCTGAAAAAGGATATACAGCTGTGTTCAAATTAATAAGATAAAAAGATGATTAACTCTCATACTTATAAAAATATAAAAAAATATTTATTCTCTATATCAGGGGTCCCCCAAACACCAGGATCATTCAGTCCTGTGATGCATGGCCAGGATGATAACTTTTTAATGTTTATTTAATTTCCATTTTATTGACTTTCATGGTCAAAAGATAAAAAAATAATCTGCCTATGACAATTTCCTGTACTTGTGTCTGTAGCAGTTTTTTGTTACAGACACGGTCAAATCTTAACCCTGAGAGACGTGTGACTAAGGTCACAAAATGTTTTAATGATGTTTATTCCTAAACATTCACTAAAACTACACATTGATATTTTCCATAATGAGAATTACTGCTATTATTTTTGACACTGATTGCAGATCTATTTGAGCTTCTTATTTTAATGCTGCCTAATCAACTTCACATTTTAAATGAAGTACAATATTTACCACGAAATAACTGCAGTTCTTCAAACTGTCTTCACTTGAAACCAACTAAGCTATTCAACCTTAATTACTTCTTCACTGAAGCCTCTGCAGCATTTCATGACTTCCCAATATTTGACTTCCCGACTTCCCCATGTTTTGCGGGTCTGCACACATACAGAAGCTATCCTAAACCAGACATTCAGATGTTGAGCCTTTTTTTGTGTGAGTCCCAATTAGATGTCCAGATACAGAGAGGGCCTTCCAAAATGCTCACTATGCAGGGTAGAACAAAATGACTTTGTAGAACTCACATAATGCTCATACTCGATAGTTAAAGCACATGGTAGATTAAGCCAAAGGAAAATGGCTGCAATACTGCATGAAAATGTCTAATAGAGTCAATGTTATGTTTAGGACCTGCCCATTGATTTTCCTTTTAGATTTATTGATAATGGAAAAATGTGAAAAGAAGACATATGCCATAACTGACATGAAGTTATTTGTGTTTATTTTTTTATTTATATCATCCAATGCATGAGTAAATTGGTATGTATTTATTTCAGTTTATTTAGCCAAACCTAAAGCAGAACACAAGTTCTTTGTAATAATTATTTCAGTCTCAATATTCTGACAATACTATGACAATGTTCATAGTATTTTTAACACACACGTGCGCGCCAACAGACATGCTCTTTAAAAAAGTGTCTACTCAAAGTAGCTAAATCTATTCAAAAAAATAAGCAGATTGAGAAAGTAACGTCAAGTGAAAATCTAATATGAAATATGAGAGAGATGGTACAAATGGAGTGTGTGAGAGAGAGAATGAGAGGAAGAAAGAGAGAACAAGAGAGATGAGAGAAAGCAGGACATAGTGAAAGAGAGAGCTGCTGAGAGCTGAGAGAATCGGTGCACGACCTCTGCTGTGCCACTCTCTGGGTGGCATGTTTGAGTGTGTGATCAGAGTGCTATGGGGTAGGCAGACCAGATCGCAGGAACACACATATGCACATGAACACACTGCAGTTCAGTCCTTAACTTCAATTACTGTTAGTGTAGAAATTTCACATGTGCTCGTGTTGTCTGTGTATGTTTTCTCTGGGTACTACAATTTTCTCCCACTCACCAAAAACCCTGTACATAGATTGACTACTGGAAGTGTGAATGCACACTGCAATGAATTGGTGTCCTGTCTAGAGTGTGCAGATCCTTTTACTTCTAGAAGAAAGTGAAACATAGTCATACTGACTATTCACTCAATGACCACTTTAATAGGAAAACCTGTTACTGCAAAAGAAGAAGTGCAAAGCAATATATCATGCACATGTGGACATGAATGCAAGGAGTTAACATTGATGTAAAGCATCACAACAGGGGTGGGAAATGTGTTCTCTTTCGTTTTCACACAATTCATTCTACGGAGAGGAAAAGGGAGTAAAAAAATCAAAAGGATCTACTGAGTGGCAGGTGGAAATGCATCTTTGATGACAGAGGTTAGAGGAGAACAGCCAGACTGGTTCAAAGCTATGGTAACTCAACCACTCATTACAACCACAGTGTTCAGAAAAGCATCCCAGACTGCATAACATGCATAGAACAAATACTAGTTCAATATTTCAATTGCCATGAAATTTCAAATAAATAAAATCAACATTGTGGTAGAATCCTAGTAGCTTACTTTTGTCTCTGTGTATTCAACATAACAATTCTTAGATTACATCTCCACTGTTTTACATTTTTACATATATTTCATTTATATATTTTGCTCTTGTAAAAACACACACTCATTCCCAGTATTAGCAATAAGTGAAGTATGCTTTAATGGAGTGTTAAGGTTTTATCCCATTCCTTGGGGAAGGGAAGCATCAGCTTGTGATGTGTACTCGGATGGTTTTAAAATAAGGTAATAAGAATAAGATTCTGGTAAAAATCAATTCCCCGTCTTCACACCTGAGAAGAACAAACATCCCTGTACTTGTTTTTTTATTCCCTCATCACAGAGTGGCGGGCAAGAACAGACCTGATCACAGCATCCATATGCACACACACGCACGCACACGTATCACTGCAGTCGTGTGAATCAAATATTCTCATAAAAAGTACAAAAAAACATTATGTGACAAAATGAGAAAGCACAGTGAGGTGGATAATGGAGGTGAGGTTGAGCGAGACAGAGAATTACCTAAAGACAGACATTTCATAGCAAGCTGTTCTTTCTACCGAGTGAAGCACAGGTGTCCGTTATAAAAATGTGTTGCTTTGTTCAGGTTCAAGTTTAAGTTTATTTCTGTAGAGCTTTTCACGAACATTGTCTCAAAGCAGCTTTACAGAACTTGAAAAGTTGTTCACAGAAAGTGAATTATGTGTATTTATCCTTTTGTTGTGCTGCTGATGACTTGTGATCCAGGGCTTTTTACATATGAACATTGATAATATAATGAGTTCTGCCTAGTGCTTTATTATAGATCAAATACCTGATTGCCTTTGCCAGGATGTTATAACTTGACTCCTTAAAAAAAGGATAATGACCTCAAACAAACATCTAGATCATATTAGATTCGATTCGATTTAAAAGGCAACAAAATACACTAGCATCTAAGTAGAAGTGCATTGGTAGCAGTGTAAAATATTTACATAAGTACAGGTTGATATGAATGAATAAATAATGCTAATATGATATAGACAATATGAATATAATACATGGTACATGGAAAGGGTACTTATTTACATCTTTCTAGTTTAGTCTCTGGATTTAGATCAAACTCTTCAGTTGGCCCAAATTAAACAGTGACAATGCATGAACATAGTGATGAACAAGTGTGGAGATTAATATAAAAGCAAATGGGGACTAAAAAGCACATACAAATAGTATGTTCAGGTGTCCACAAACTCTATATAGTTTTTGTGTTTCTATATTATATTTTTAAATATATAGTAAATTTTTATATAGATATAACCACTGATTTTCACACAGACCTTACTTTGGTCCATGTAAAGAGGTAAAAGCATGCAGCACCTTCCCCTTTTAATACCCCACCCCACTTTCTTACACATTTATCTCCAGTGTGTTGAGTGGCTGCACACTGACATTAAAGACCAGGACAACTAACTTCCTTTCCATATTAGAGAGCAGCTGTTGTCTCAGCCTGAGTCCTGGAAAAAGGGCATGTGCCCACATACGCGCACACATGCACACAAACACACACACAGAGGAGCATTACCAATTAAACTGTACACTATTATACATAATCATTTATCATCTCTTTCAAATTCTTGTGTATAATTAAACATCAAGATATACGACAGTAGAGGGTGTTGTGCTGACAGCTATAATAGTGTGTGTGTGTGTGTGTGTGTGTGTGTGTTCGTTCCTCAGTGCACAGGGACAGCATCCTGTTCACACACTGACTTCACAGAGCAATGAGGACAAAAATTCTGGTCTCTATAAAGAAAGCCTAAAGAGGACACTGTAATTATTATATCCTTCTAATTTCAAAGTATGGTAGAGTTGTGCAGTGTGTGTGTGTGTGTGTGTGTGTGTGTGTGTGTGTGTGTGTGTGTGTGTGTGTGTGTGTGTGTGTGTGTGTGTGTGTGTGTGTTGTCAACATACACAAAGTCTAACAGTCTGGGACTTACCTACTAATGGCACCACTCAATGGATTCTCTGCTTGCTGAATGGTGATCTCCTCTGAGAGCATGTGAGCAGAGCAAAATTGAATGTCCTCCCTCGTCCAAACCGCTCCCCAAATCACCACCACCACCTCCCCAACACACACACACACACACACACATACACACACACACTCCCCACCCTGCTCCACCTCGTCAGGCTGATGGGTTTATTTCGGGCATTTCCTCACAGCTCTGCGTGATCCAACATGGTCTTGACAAGAAAGATTCACTCAGTCAGAAAGGATGATAGTGGCTGTGAAGAGCAGTGCTCAGGGAGAGGACTCTTGGACACAGGTCATTTGAAAGGCCAGAGAGCCATTAAGCTCATGTCAAACTCAAGCTGCTGACACAGCACAACACACATGATGCAATTTGCAACTCCACAGAAAAAAAATTGCCAGGTTTTAATACTACGTTATCAAAATACTTGTTTTTATGCAAATGACAGATGTGCTATATAACAATTGGCATGCTTATTTTGTTCCCAATTCGTTCATCTCTCAGAAGAATAACGAAGTGAGTTATTATATAAACTACAAACAATGTGGAAAAATGACTTTTCTATGTTTTTCCTGTATAGTTATGCAATGCTATTTTTTAAATGGTTACTGCAGATAGATTATGAGCACAAGAAGGGTTACACTTCTGCAGTTTATTAGAATCTTGCACTCATGCAGGAACTGGCAAAAATCTAAAAATACCCAAATATAAATATATTAAAGTAAACTTTAAAATACTGCTATGGAATAATGTACCACTTTATAAGTATAACATTAGTGTACTTGTGATTGATCATCTAACACTATTGCTAGCTTTACTGGTTTACACTGTTCATCTACATTGATGGTAAATTATTAAAAGTGTCTTTTACTATTCTCTTTATATTTGTGGCTACAACCACCAATATTGGATATATACACTCACCGGCCACTTTGTTAGGTACACCTTACTAGTACCAGGTTGGACCCCCTTTTACCTTTAGAACTGCCTTAATCCTTCGTGGCATAGAACCAACAAGGTACTGGAAACATTCCTCAGAAATTTTGGTCCATATTTACATGATAGCATCACGCAGTTGCTGCAGATTTGTCGTCCATGATGCAGATCTCCCGTTCTACCACATCCCAAAGGTGCTCTATTGGATTGAGATCTGGTGGCTGTGAAGGCCATTTGAGTACAGTGAACTCATTGTCATGTTCAAGAAACCAGTCTGAGATGATTTGCGCTTTATGACATGGCATGTTATCCTGCTGGAAGTAGCCTTCAGAAGATAGGTACTCTGTGGTCATAATTGGATGACATGGTCAGCAACAATACTCAGGTAGGCTGTGGCATTGACACAATGCTCAATTGGTACTAATGGGCCCAAAGTGTGCCAAGAAAATATCCCCCTCACCATTACACCACCACCACCAGCCTGAACCGTTGATACAAGGCAGGATGTATCCATGCTTTCATGTTGTTGATCTCATCACACCAGGCAACATTTTTCCAATCTTCTATTGTCCAATTTTGGTGAGCCTGTGCGAATTGTAGCCTTAGTTTCCAGTTCTTAGCTGTCAGGAGTGGCACCCGGTGTGGTCTTTAGCTGCTGTAGCCCATCCGCCTCAATGCAAATCCCAGTAGATTAGCAGTTTCTGAAATACTCAGACCAGCCCGTCTGGCACCAACAACCTTGCCACGTTCAAAGTCACTTAAATCACCTTTCTAACCCCATTCTGACGCTCGGTTTTTACTGCAGCAGATCGTCTCGACAGTCTTGACTGACAGAAATGCATTAAGTTGCTTCCATGTGATTGGCTGATTAGAAATTTGCGTTAATGAGCAGTTGGACAGGTGTACCTAATAAAGTGGCCGGTGAGTGTACATTAATTGCTAGTGACTAGTATGTTTAATTAATATGCTTTTTCAATATATAGCCATATATTTAACTAACTTAATATATGTAAAGTTAATACAGACAATAAGTATAAAATTTGTTTTTAAAAAATGTTTTAGACTATATTGTGTTGATTGGGAGAGAGAAAAGGAAAATATGTGGGCAATGTCTGTGTTTTACATTTATCACAAATCAAAAATGTGTATTGTCTTTTGGTGCACTGTTTGTGCTGTAAATTTTTCAGAGACCTGGCAACTCTGCCTGACACCTTTACACTGATGCCATTTAAACTCTGCATTCAAAAACCTCTTAAAAATGTTTAAATAAATAAACATGCAAAGAAACAAATACGTAAATAAAACATGTGAAGATTATGGGGTCCTTGTCCTGATGCACACAAATAATGTCATTGTAAAGCTTTTTTGTTAAGCTTTCTAAAGACCTGTGCCTGCTATTTGTATCTAGATTTGTATTCATTTAGAACACATTATTCATACTGTCCCCATTTCTGTTTCCTGTTTTGTCATGACAAATAGCCTGCTATTTCCTTTCAGGCATAAACAATCACATAAACCACATATTTAAAAAAGTTCAATCCAATATCAATAAACAGATTAAAATGCTGTTGTGTTTCTTCCAATAGAAATGGCTGTACTCAGTCATATTTCACTCATCATCTTTATCAGGACACGACTGCAAACTGGCAGGAGACTGTGTTCTGTACTGGCCAGACAAATGCTTTGAAGATGAGAAACTCATTAAAAGTTTCAGGCTGTTTTTACTCACACTATGGACAGGTTTCCCACTAAGCTAGCTCCTCTTTTTGTGGCTTTATAAGTGGGTTTGCTATTCTGACTTTACTAGCCTTAAATATTATCATTTGAATTATTTATGGATCATTGTAAATACCCACAAACAAACAACCAAGTCAGTAGGAGATTTTAAAAAGAACAACTGTTGTGCATGGTTAGCTAGAGACAACATGATGAAATTCCTTTTTCTGTGATTTTCTGCTGACTGCTTAGCACAGTTTTTCTCCCAGCACATATTTTGTGTACAAAAGTTGAACAGAAACTTTTGCGCTGCATGAGCTAAGTAATTTTTTCAAGCTATATTGTGAATTTCCCTCAATTCTACCTTTTTTCTCCAAGTGGCAGTGCTTGTTCATGGTTCTGGTTGCAATATGCGGAATTACTGAAACTGGAGATTGGTTGCTCTGTATTTAAGGCACTGGGATCCTGATTGGATGGTCGGGAGTTCAATCCCTAATATCGCCAAGCTGCCACTCTTGGGCCCTTGAGTAAGGCCCTTAACCCTCTGTGCTCCAGAGGTGCTGTATCATGGCTAACCCCAGCTTCCAAACAAGTTAGGAAAGAAAATAATTTCACTGTGCTGTAATGTATACTGTATGTGACAAATAAAGGATATTCTTTATTGTCAGGTTTTCTTCTTTTTCAAGTCTTTTTCAAGAGATTTGACGAAGTGTTGGGAAGAAATTGGACCGTCTTCAGATTTGAATACACAAAATGTAAACCCAATAATGAAGAAAACTGTTTCTTGTTTTAATTTAACCGATATATTTTAAGAGAAATCTGATAGGAGCATGGTTTGGTCTAAGTCTGGTTCGGCGAATAGTGCAAAGTCAAAGGTAATTTCAGTTTTTCTTGGCTTGAATACTAAAAATACGGTTCCACAGTGGCAACCTGTGGAACCGTATTCCACTCATGGCCTAGGTGCCTTTTACACCTAGGCCTTGAGTGTTGTCCTACCTGGAAGAGTTGTGATGCCACAGCTATAGAAATCATCGATATCATACAGAAAAACACAAACAAAAAACAAATGACCTTAGGCTTTTTGTGCATTTTTGTGCATTTTTCTGTACATTATGTTTTTTCTGGGAAATTGAAATCGAGACGAATTGTGTCTTGGTGTGCAAATTCTACAGGACAGAAAACAAAAATATAACTGGTTTATGAAAAAACTTAGCAAATGTTTGTAACTGTTTTGGCTGACCTTTTCTCTAGTTTCTTGTAAAAAGTCTGTCTTGAAAATGGCCTTGTAACTGTATTTGCAACCATATCCAATTCTTCTCCTCTGTCAGCCATTGTGGAAACAAAAAAACTGCTATTAAATCCACATGAAAATATTTCATATATTGCAGTTTGCTACAGATGCACTTTGCCAGCTCTCTGACCATCCAATCAAAAGACGAGAAAATGCCCGCATTATTGTTTGGCCTCGGAGTTGCTAACTCAAAATCTAATTAATTAAAGCAACAGTTTCAAGCAACATGTACTTTAGTCTAAAGCCTGCCTTCTGCAAGGAAAAGCTCAAGACCTCTGCACAAGATCCTTGTAAGCTCCACAACATCTTCTCTTTACTACTCAACCACCCTGCCACACCTGCTCCATCCTCCCTGACTGCTAATGACTTTGCCTCCTTCTATGATGAAAAGATTAAGGAAATCTGCCAGTCCCTCACTTCCTCCCCAACAATGACTACACAACACAGTCAGCAATCCACTACTTATCTGTCAAGCTTCTCAACCCTAACAGAAGATGAGTTACTGCAAGTCATCCAATCCTGCAATCCCACCACCTGTCCTCTGGATCCCATCCTGTTAACTATGCTTCAGACCATCACACAAGATCTCCTGCCCTTTATCTCCACAATCATCAATGGGTCATTAACATCTGGCTATGTGCCATCTACCTTCAAGCAAGCAAGGGTCATACCCACCTTAAAGAAAACTGCTCTGGACACATCAGACATCAACAATTCAGACAGGTATCACTTCAATCCTTTCTTTCTAAATCTCTGAAATGCACTGTTTTTAACCAACTGCCTGTCTATCTCTCTCAGAACAACCTTTATGATCCTGACCAGTCTGGGTTCAAAGTAGCACATTCCACAGAGATGGCCCTTTTGGCTGTTTTTAAGAAAATGCATGCTGCTCGGTCAGCCAAGCTGTCATCTGTACTTATCTTCCTGGACCTTTCAGCAGCATTTGACACAGTCAACCACAAGACTCTCTTGTCTACCCTCAAGAGCCTCTGTATCTGCGGAACAGCATGGGAATGGTTTGCTTTCTACCTGGAAGGTCGATCATACCAGGTAACATGAATGGGATCCACATTTGCTCCATGCAGACTCACCACTGGTGTCCCACAAGGCTCGGTACTTGGTCCCCTCCTTTGCTCCCTCTATACCCACTCTATTGGTAAAGTACCATCCTCCCTGACTGCTAATGACTTTGCCTCCTTCTATGATGAAAAGATTAAGGAAATCTGCCAGTCCCTCACTTCCTCCCCAACAATGACTACACAACACAGCCAGCAATCCACTACTTCCATGTCAAGCTTCTCAACCTTAACAAAAGATGAGTTACTGCAAGTCATCCAATCTTGCAATCCCACCACCTGTCCTCTGGAGCCAATCACTTCAACTATGCTCCAGACCATCACACAAAATCTCCTGCCCTTCATCTCCACAATCATCAATGGGTCATTAACATCTGGCTATGTGCCATCTACCTTCAAGCAAGCAAGGGTCATACCCACCTTAAAGAAACCTGCTCTGGACACATCAGACATCAACAACTACAGACAGGTATCACTAGAATCCTTTCTTTCTAAATCTCTGAAATGCACTGTTTTTAACCAACTGCCTGTCAATCTCTCTCAGAACAACCTTTATGATCCTGACCAGTCTGGGTTCAAAGTAGCACATTCCACAGAGATGGCCATTTTGGCTGTTTTTATGAAAATGCATGCTGCTCGGTCAGCCAAGCTGTCATCTGTACTTATTTTCCTGGACCTTTCAGCAGCATTTGACACAGTCAACCACAAGACTCTCTTGTCTACCCTCAAGAGCCTCTGTATCTGCGGAACAGCATGGGAATGGTTTGCTTTCTACCTGGAAGGTCGATCATACCAGGTAACATGAATGGGATCCACATTTGCTCCATGCAAACTCACCACTGGTGTCCCACAAGGCTCGGTACTTGGTCCCCTCCTTTGCTCCCTCTATACCCACTCCATTGGTAAAGTAATATCCTCACATGGGTTTTCTTACCACTGCTATGCAGATGACACTCAACTAATCTTTTCTTTCCCTCCATTAGACATATCTTCATGGATGAGTGCTCATCAACTAAAACTCAACCCCAGCAAAACAGAACTGCTGGTCATCCCAGTTGATTGATCTCCAGGCCAAGATCTCTGAATAACTCTTCATGACTCTCTTCTCTCTTCTTCAGCCACTGCTCGTAACCTTGGGGTAACTATGGATAATGAACTGTAATTACTTCCACATGTTGCTAATGTGGCTCGTTCCTTTTGATTTCTTCTCTACAACATTTCTGTATATATAATATACATATAATATAATAACTATTTCTGTCCACACAGGCTGCCCTTCTTCGTGGTTAGTCTCTTGTCATTTCAGGACTCGACTACTGCAACTCTCTGCTGTGAGGCCTTCCCCGAACGCTATTAGTCCACTGCAAATGATCCAAAACGCAACTGCACGACTCATCTTCAATCTGCCCAAGTTCTCCCACACCACCGCACTGCTGTGCTCCCTTCACTGGCTTCCAGGAGCTGCATGTATCAGATTCAAAACACTGATGCTTGCCTACAAGGCCAAAAATGTACCAACGCCATTATACCTCAGAGACCTCATCACACCTCGCACTGCACAACGCTGTCTAAGATCCTCCAGCACTGTGCGACTGATGCCACCTTCTCTCAGAATGAGAGGTAAGTATACTTCAAGGCTCTTCTCTGTTCTGGCACCGAGGTGGTGAAATGAACTTCCCCAAGATGTCCTTACAGCGGAGTCCCTGGCTACCTTCAAGCGACGATTGAAGACCTTACTCTTCCTGAAACACTTAAATTAGTTTCACTTTCCAAGTTTGCTTTGTAGAATTCAAAAGTTATATTTATATTAAGTTTGTAATCTAGTGTACCAGTGTAGATTTATTCATTGCTAGAGACTCAAATAACTTTTTGTACGTCGCTCTGGATAAGGCCGTCTGCTAAATGGCGCAAATGTAAATGTAAATGTCTAAAGGCGCTTCTGATTCTGCAGGGCTCAAGGCACCACATGATGTGATGGCTGAAATCTGATAGTAAACTGAAATTTACTGAATCTGAAACTCTATCATAAACAGACGTTACAGTAATCAGCAGAAGTGAGAGAGCTACTATAAAATGAAGTAAATAGACTACTGGGAATAATTTAATACATATTCATTGTTACATTCCCACCTGAGCTAGGCCTACGTGATTAGTTTGTATATTTAAACCCTAATGTTTTCTTGCAACAAAATGTTTGCGCTAAGTTTCTCTTGTCTCTGTCATTACCATTTCATATTTTCTTATTTTCTGTTTTGATGCTCTTGACCTCTTTTTGACCCGCATTTCGATTCCTGTCTAGCCTGGTTTCTTTTGTCGGGTGATCAAATGACCCAGTGCCTGTTTTCAGATTCTGAGCTTGATTCACATTTTTTGTACTTTTGACATTTTGCATCTGCATCTGTGTAGTGCCTCTTTCATGATATTGTTAATAAAATTATGGTAACTGGGACTTGATTAATCATATGTACTAAAGTCTGAATTACTAAAAATAATTAATAGAAAAATATGCTTACACATAAATCAATGCATGCACATGATTTCAGACTGGTGTTAGGTTCATTGACAAGTCTAGGCCTTGGGTTAGAAATGGCTGATTAATCCCTATACATGTGCAAATGACTGATACATGCTGACTGTAAGTCTAGAGCTCAGCTTTCAACCGTATTTTATATTGTCAGAATGTATATACGTTACAGCAGAGTGAGATTTATTTATTCAGCTTGCTTGAAAGTTGTCTCAAAGCACATCGTCAGCCATGACACCACTAGACTTCTGATCAATATTCTGATCAACCAGAGCCTTAACCATTAAGACACCACTGTCTGGAATACCACCATAGTTTGAACACTTTCAGCTATAACAACAATCCTAGTCTATGCAGCCCATCTCTCCACCATTATTCTACCTTCCATTTTCGCATTTCATTCTCTTCTGTAAGTTTTCAGTATGATTAAAATGCACTGAACTGCAAGCTGCTTATCCTCGTCAGGTTTGCTTCTAGAAAAAAGTATGAAAATAAACAATTTGCACATTGGCTTTGTTGAGACAGCAAAAATAAAACAGCTTTCAATTTATAAACTGTCTACAATTGTTCAATTTTGTCTGGTCTCTACATGACATTTACAAGAACATACATATGTATTATTCTACAACCTAGGGATTCTAGAATTCTAAAAGTAATTTAAAATTAGGGTAGTATAACAAATGAAATACTTGACAATGTGACATGCGCACAATTTCTCTCTTTTCTCTCGCTTCTTTGTTTTTATTCGGTTTCTATCTCGCTTGGCTCTCACAAACCTTTCACAATAATCCTAGTGCTATTTAAGCTTCTATTTAAATTACTAAGCAGATCTAATATTAAGTGCTGCTACGCAGCATTGATTCATTTGTGGGAGATGTGTCTTATGAGCTACACTAAGAGATGCATGATTTTAAAAAGAGGCATTGTATGATTTAAATGGAGTTGTTATTCAATCTAAAGTGATGTTTTATATGACTTTAGAGGCGGTGATTTGTGGAAGGGCATATAAAAGAGCACGGCAGGAAGGAAAACTGCACGTTTTGCTTCTTCCTGTTAACAGCCATGAGGTAACTGATATTTCCATAAAAAAAATTTAATAAACTGTAAAATCCAGGTTCAGGTCAAACAATACTTTTGTGGTAATTAGCATTAGTTAATGTCTTTGACAACTCAATCTGTTCTGAAAATGACTTAAATTAATTATAAACATATTATGGTGTAGGCAGCATTGACAGATAAATAACTAGAAAAGTACGTAGTATGTTTCGGGAAATCCTCAGTCTCCTCCTCCACTCTTCCTAAACATTAGTCAAGCAGCATGAATCAAAACATGACATAAATGAAATTTTATTTTGTTCTAGTTCTATTTTAAGGGTGAGCATAAATGGTTACATATTAAAAAGAGGTCAGGTTTTCATAAATGTGCCTGAAGCTGGAGAGTCCTATTGGTTTAAGAGTTCTGCCAGCAAATATTTTGACCCCCTGGGGGCAAGCAAATGTATTCTCAACTCGGATTGCCAGTCTGATCTCACTCATAATTCATAGAACTCTAATGAGTGAGACAAGGCATTACATTATAAAAAGCCTACTAACTATTACTGAATACTTAGACTGCTAAACCAACCATAAACTGCCCAAAACTAAACATGCCAACTCTGTAACAGTGTTACTATTCTGAGTTTGGTATGGGGGTACTGGGAACAGTAACTGGGTAGAAGGACAGAAGGATAGAATTTAAAATTATGATAAGCAATAAATAAAACATAGGGAAGCCATGCTAAATATGGAGAGGCGAAACATATTACATGAATTCTAAATGTTCAAATGTGAATCTTTAGATGTCTGTTCACAGTTTAACCGCAAAGGTTTATACATAGTGGATTAAACACAGCATTTCTATTTCAACTGCCACGGGGAACGCGGTAGCTCAGTGGTTAGAATGTTGGACTTTTGGTCAGAGGGTTGTGAGTTCAAATCCCACCGCTGCTACTCCTAGACCCTTGAACAAGGTCCATAACCCTTAACTGCTCAGTTGTATGAATTCAATAAGAGAGCTACCGAATGCCTTAAATGTAATTTTGATTGGTGAATGCATATATGGTCATTAAAATACATATATAGAAGATTTCTGTAAGTATAGGAAATTGAAGACCAATCTGTGGCCACTGTTATACCACCATTACATTGATTGGTTTCCTTTAGAGCTAAATAGGTTCTTAACATGATCTAGGAGGTCACTTGTGAAGTGGGTGGGATAAAACCAGTGAAAATTGTATGGTTTTATCATTTTGTATGGTTTTATCATTTTGTATGGTTTACAGTATAACTGTATTTAATGACTCACAAAATTAAGTCATGAATTCTTAATGCTAACAGCCCAGAAGAGACAGAGTGTCTGTCTATGCAACTCTAGTCTATCTGAAACCTTGAGACCACTACCGTGAAGTCAGAGACTGACACAATGTCACTGCCACCTTACATCAAACATAGAACAGGCACTTCTATTTTCAACTGTTAGCAAGTATGAAAGTCATTGTATGTAGCAGCCATTAAAGGAAAAGTTACATGGCATGTAAAGCACAATTGATTTACAATACATATGTTTTATGCATTTATGTCTATATATGATTTATTATAATATAATTATTATTTATACTTCATAATTATATAAGCTTGATATACAGGCTAAAAACTACTTCCAAAAATATTCAGCTTTGATATTAATGAGTTTTTTGTGTTCATTGAGAACATGGTTGTTGTTCAAATTAAATCCTCAAATAAAATTAATCCTCAAAAATACAACTTGCCTAATTCTGCACTCCCTGTAGTTTCCATTTAATTATTAATGCCAATTAAATCTGTAAATGTTATAACTACGGCGTGGAGGGCCGACTGTAGCTTGGCACACAAGCCTTGATCTGTTAAATCTCTCACACATTCTGTTATCTTATATGTGTAATGTATTTGATCTAGTCTTAAAAATGTATATTTTAATGTTATTGTGCTTTCTCACTAGAGACCTTAAATAATTCACTATTGAATCTAAAGTCAGGCCACCATATTATAACGTTTTTATTGTTATATAAAAATCTGTATAGAACAGAACCTTTAGAAATCTGGAAATATAAGAATTTGTCTGCAGTGTAACCTTTAGGGATGTAAGAATAGAACAGTCTTTCATGACACATTTAGTATTAAAATAAAACTCTTAAAAGTAACAAAGGTAAATAATTAAACGTTGGTTCTGCTTTTGATAGTATTGAAATTGAAAACATTGATTGATGGCTTAATTTGAGGAAACTAATTCATAAAATATTCAAGTAAAAAAAAATGTATTCAGTACAAGTGCCATGTTGGCATGGTGTGTAATGTTGCAGCTTATAGCTGCAGGTTGTGTGTGGAATTTCTGAATGTTTGCAAGGGTTCCCACTGGGTCCTAAAGGTTTTGTCCCACCTCCCAAAGGCATCCAAATAGTTGGACTAGCTAAGGTAAATGCCTCTAGGTGTAAGTGAGTGTGTGAAAATGTATGTGCATATAATGCCCTGTAATGAATTGGCACTCCATCCAGGGTGTATTTGTAATCTGCCACAACCCTGATATAGATAAATGTTACTAAAATGTAAGTGAGAGAAAATATTGGTGTATTTTGTTGCTATAATTAAATTGAGTTTTGACTTGTTATATTGTGTGAAACATTTACAATTTTATAGCAAATAGACCTAATATATTAACATTTCTAATACTTGGCTACATTTTACAATGAAATTAAATTATGAATAATTAATTTACTTGTTTGTTAATCTTAATACCTTTAAACTTGCAATGTTTCATTATTTTATGTCTAACCTTTTATTCAATTATTGAAAAATAAAATTTCACTAAGTAATTGGCTTTTCATAACTGATTTAACCCCACTGTACTATAACCAACCATTCTTCAAAAGATTAAACACCACTTGATTATTAAAAAAATAATCTATAGATCTAAAATCGATATAGAGCCTTTTTTCTACAGATAATTCTGCCGAAAAGCCAGATTTATTATTGTGCAAGCCTGTACTGTGCATTTGACTCCACCAGCTGTGCTGGGTACACTAGGGGATAATTAGCAATGCATGGCTCTGGGTTGTGGAGATCTATCCCTCTTCAGTGCCCTTTACACATTTCTGGAATACGTTATTGCCCTGTAGGCATGTACATGACTGGCAAACTTGATCGACTAGCTAGCTGGGGGGAGTAGTGTAAATGTGTTTTTGGAAATGTGCTCTTTTATTTGTTGCATACATGTGCGATTTTTTTTTATTTATTTTTTTTGCCGTATTATACAGTGAAGCTCAGGTGATACAACAATAGTTAATTTCAGTTAAAATCTGAATTTGAAAAAAAAAATGTTCTGGTTTAGTTTAAAGTAGTTCAGAGACTGTGTATCCCCTTGGAAATGTTATGTATTTTAGAGTCATTGCATAATGATGTGAAAAACGAAAAACATCCAGTGAGTAGCAGTGAAAAAGGTCAAAGGAGAATAGTCAGACTGGTTCTAGGTGACAGGCGATAGTAAACCAAACTCTTTTAATAATTAAAATAAATGACTAAAATAATAAAAAATAAACCAAAATCTTTAACTGTTGTGAACAGAAAAGCATGTCAGAACACAAAACATATAGATCTATTGGCTGGATGGGTTACAACAGCAGAAGGCCATACTGAGTTTCACTCCTGCCTGCCAGGAACAGGAAGCTACAGTGGGCACAGGCTCACAGATATTTGGACAAGCAATATGTTCAGAGAGAATGGCAGGGATTAAACAGTGGTGTAATGCAATGTTTACCTGAAAAAGGAACATCTTTAGGTTAGCATTGTGAAAGCTGTTCCATGAATTCTAATGTATTAACTAGACTGCAGTCAGAAAGACAGCATATCGAGTTTCTAGGCAAAGGCTCTGGGGAAAGGTTAAGAGATGTAGCTAAAGAGATACTGTGTGTGTTTGTGTTTGTGTTTGTGTGCAGTCAGGGTCCCACTGTGATTGTGAAGTCCCAGAACTGCCAAAGAGCTCCATACTCCAAAATGTTCAGTCTCGTGCATGTATTCCCCAACATCAAATGACATTTTTGAGGGCAAAACATGGTTACATTTATAAGAAGAGCATTGGTATTGTCGGTCAAAAGTGTAAGCTGCTGTACTGATACTGTTGACAGCATTTAAAATTTGGGGCAGGACGGCTAAAATGCAGCTCACTATAAAGAAAATCTTGGTTTCAGACTGAAAGCTGACCAAGTGATAAATAATCATATCTGTGATGTGGCCTTATCAAGGTGGAGTTGTGGTTGTGTTAAGGCAGAGCTTCAACACTATTATTTCAGGGTTGTATGTGCACTGGTCACCACTCATTTCAGAAGCTGAGTAAGATTTTACCTTAGACACTTTGGGTTAAAGTGTCTGACAAATGAGTAATGTAGAAGTATATGTGTGGGGGTGGGATTCGTGTTGATGTTAACTGCACTGAAGTGCTGTCATGTTCTCCACAGACAGCAAGGCCTAGGGCACAGATGAAGCACCTGGAGCAGTAGGGTGTAAACACAATAAACAAAACCCCAGTGACTAGTCAAGCTCACCTATGCTGTGCATGGTCACTGCTGCTGCTACATAGCATCAGCAAATAATCGGCAGACACACACACAAAGATACTTGCTCACATACACGCACACACAAAGAGGCCTATCAAAGCCAGCTCTGCAGGACACACAGCAACATGTTACTTGCTGTGAAAAATCTGCAGCTCTCTCTTTCGCTCTGTATCTCTCTACACATGAACTGTTTGATTGTTGCAAGTCCTGGTGAGATAGAAAAGAATCAGTTGCTCATAAAGGACTGTACACGGCATAGACATGGTATTGATGTAGCTGCAATCAAATTAAAATAGATGACTGAAATACAATTACATTTTTAAAAGCACTCAGCTGTTTTAATTGACTGGTTCAAATACATTAACATTGGCAGGCCTATTTTAGTGATGTATTAAGCAGTCAGAACTTTGTAAATGAAATGAATAAGAGTGCATGTGTAATATAATCTGCTTTTTTGTATGTGTAGGGTGCTCAATCGCTCCCATATTATGTAATCATAAAGTCTGGATATACATACAATGGATCACCTATAAACCTGTTGATTATTAAATTGATAAAATAACAGGTTGACCAAAACTGGACAGTTGAAGAAAAAAGTTGAAGAATACATTGCACAATGTAGTCTCAGACTCCTGTTCTTGGCTGATAGGATTTGGTCGCAATGTCAGCTTGACCTAGTCTGACCATTCTCATTCGACCTCACTAACAAGAAGATGTTTTCATATATGTGCAAATGTGTCAAACAAAATATTGTTGGCCATCAAGTGACTTTGCAGGTTTCATCGGTCTTTATGACATTCGAGAAGACTGTCAAGTGCAATATAGCCCTATGAAGCATGCAGTCCGGGGCACTGAGATAATTTTTATATGAATGTTAGCTGAAGTATTTTTTGTCTTCATGATGTTATGCCTTGTGCTGCTGCTACTTGACTGGATAATTGCATTACTGCACAGGGGCATATGGGTGTTGATCAGTCATAATTCAAATACTGGCATCACTTAATCATAGGGCTACACAGGTTCATAGGGCTGTATAACACTTTTATAAGCCCTTTATGACAACTACATGAAGCCTACACATTCATTAATAAAAGCGGATCCAACTAATGACAGCTCGTTAGAATTTTTTGCCTACATAAATGTTATTGTAGGTACATGTCAGTTACATTTTATTTGCATAGCACTTTTAATAATAATATTTATAGCCACAAAGTATTGTCAAGGCATGACCACTACAGAAAACAGACTTTTTTTATCACCTATTATTTAAAAATTCATGGTAAGTTTTCCACTTCATCCAAATCGAAAACTGGCCATATGGGGCATTGTTTAAATTTCTTTCTTCTTCATTCATGTTTTATGATGCCCACATTTAAAATTTGCATAAAAGCAGGTAGATGGAAAGCCCATAATAGAGTCATTGTCCTGTGGGTTGCCATGGTGAGTGTACTGTATGGTCTGTCTCTGAGGAACAGAGCATGAACTCCAGGTGGCCTTATGCACAATTTTTTAACCATGCCAGTAATCCAAAGTCACACATACACAAACGGACACACACACACACACACACACACACACACACACACACACACACACACACACACACACACACACACACATTCTCCCAAAGACACTTACATTACATATTCATTATAGCTACACTAACCAAAAAGCTATAAAACTGTAAGGCAAACAAAGTAAGCACACAAACAGATCCACAAACACTGAGAAATAAACCAAAGTGTAAAGTCAGATTTATATAGCAGGAGAACAAGCCACGTCAAACATAAGTCACTGGGATGTGTACTTTACCAAAAAGAAGTCGCTACAAAAAAATAAAGGCGAATGTAATAACAAACTGACGTGTTAAAGTGTGTGTTCTCTCAAGCAGAGAATGTTGTCATTTAGTAGCATCATGGATATGCACAGCATTCTTAACAATTAAAATGAGTTTGTGCTGACACGCTGGACTAAAGATAAAGTGAGAGGTTGTTTAAAGAAGAGCTGTTGCATAGACAGTGTTTGAAAGATTTTCAACTAAATATGCAAAGTTTACTGTATATGGACTTCTAACCATTTACAGCATTAGGAGGATGTCCTTATCCAGTGTGACCTAAAATTATCTAATCTTAGCAATTGAGGATTAAGGGCCTTGCTCAAGGGCCCAGCAGTGGCAACTTAGTGGTGTGGGATTTGAATTCTCAAACTTCTGGCCGGATACAGTCAAAAGCACAATCCTTTAATACATAATATACATATATACATATATTTAATCGCAACAATCTAACATTTTATCTGTTTTTAAAACTCTAATCAACATGAGCATGGACAAATATGAATGCTTTATGTAAATGCATGTTTATTATTAGTGAAACCATACTCAACATAGAGCATGAAAACTAAATATACTTGTAAATGATTTAAATTAATTATGGTGTTTTAAATAACATAAATAATCAGGACAAAAAAAATGAAACTTTGCTATGTTTCACACGGACGGTTTTACTTGCCGGATGTGTGCCTCATGGTGGATTTTGGTGCATCAGTAAAACAAATGTTTAATGATTAAAAATGATCATATTGAATAAATGTGTGTTGCAAAAATGTTTTTATTATATATGTATATATTATACATTAAGCCTAATATTTAAATAGTAGATTTAATTATTGCAATATTTTTTTTAGAACAGTTAAAGAGGACCACACTCCACAAGAAAAATAAAGCTTTTCCTCTGGAATATGTTGCTGAGACACTTAATGGCCTCAAATGAATGTTTTGGTATTGGTTTTCCCTCAAAGGATGGTGAGACAAAGGTTCAGGCGCAGGCCTGGCATCTCCTATAAGAGTACAATACGATAACAAGAGTGACTCTTAATGCACATGACTGTCAATCATCCATGTTATTACACTAAGTGGGTAATCATATTCCAAACCATTCTAATCAAAACAGCAGTGAACTGAAATTATTGTTAGGAAATAAATGACACAGATTGTTATGTGTCTTTAAAACAAATATGGCAAACAACTTTTACATAATTATGGATGTAATCTGCTGGATGAACAGGTTAAAAACAGATGAGTTGTGTTCAGTCACCACATGTTCTCACACACAGATGGAGTCTGGTGCACACTTCAACCACATTTCATCCATTAATAATGAGTGAACTGAGGGAGAGACCAAGAGAACAAGAAGTGGAAACTGAAGGGAAATTATAAATTAGGTTGGATATGGAATCGAATTAATTAATTCCTACATAGTATGGGATATTTCCACAGAGGTTATTTGTGTCTTTTTTTCTAGTTTAGCTAGACAGTAATTGGTTACCCGGTTATGTCGATGTCCTAGGGGGTCGCCAAAAAGCATTGAGGTAACCGATGATCGAGATAAACGAAAATCATCGCACAACATTTAACAACAACTAATAGCAGAGATTCACCAGTATACAATACAACACTGTAGCAGCTGTAAGACTTGATTTTTCTGCCACTTTTGCAAGTTCTTCTGCGGCTGCACCGAGATAACCGACGTTAAATGGCTAATTTTTTTCCCCCTTGAGCTCGAGATATTAGGGTTTGGCGACATAAAAAAAGACTTAACCGATAAAAAATGCTTAGAAAAAGCGAGAATTTGGCGGTTCCACTTAAAATACGTTGCCTTAATAGGGTTGTCGAGGTAACCAAGGACGAGATAAGCGGCTTCCACTGTATATATATATGTAGGCCGGCCAGCAAGGCCTTCTCTGCCTGCCTAAACACTATCAGAAGCACTGACCTACATTTACAACCTAAATTTTAATATTTCTTTTATTAAATTTTTTATAAATGTATTCCCCACAGTTTATTCTCTTTACTGTTACAAGTTTCACTAGCAAAACACATCTGTAGCACTCTGCACATTAATACATCTAAGATTTTTTATTGCCCACAATGGCTGAAAGAGGAAAAAGAAATTAATTTGTTCTTGGAAATTCTTAAAAATCCATTTTCAAGTAAAACTAGACATGATGAGAAGCTAGCTAGCTTGTCTTAGCCTTAAAGGGTTTGTTTACCACTTCCATACCGGTGCCTATGAGCTCTGAGAAACATTGAAAATGATAAGTATGTATGTCTGGTGAATAGGATGTACTTAATAAAAAAATGTTTATGCTTTTGTTATGTTATTAGACAAAAATTGTTTTGAACTGCTCCAGATGATGTAGGTGGCACAGATGTGGTTGTAGTATAGAGGTTTGCAGCTTGCCTTAGTAAAATGGTATTCACCCTCCATATGCTAAATGCCTCTCTCTCTGTAATGCCACACATAGTTACAGTATATTGCGTTTTTGTATAGTATTGATGATTTCTATAATTGCGACATGATAGTGGTGGTATTAAGAGGTGGATTAAGTCGAGTAAGTCCCCACTGAAGTCCCAGGTACCAAATGCATGGCCTGTCACTGTTATATAGTGATATAATAAATTTAATTAATTTTATGTAATTAAGAAGATTAAAATCTACACATTCATACAGAATATGAAAAATTGTAAAAATGGTTTACAACCTACACAATAACCCAGCCATAATGGATGCACAAGCCAGTGCACTCCCAAGCCCGGGTAAATGGGGAGGGTTGCGCTAGGAAGGGCATCCAGCGTAAAACATGTGCCAAATCAAATATGCGGATCACAAATAAGAATTTCATACCGGCTCGGTCGAGGCCCGGGTTAACAACGACCGCCACAGGTATGATTAGCCGACAGGGTACCGGTGGAAATTGGGCTACTGTTGGCTGAAGGAGGAGAAGGAAAGGAGGAATACGTCTACAGAGACGGCAGGGAAAGGAGCAGTGTAGGAGAGTGGAGGTTTGGTTTGGTACTTTAAATATTGGTACTATGACGGGTAAAGGGAGAGAGATAGCTGATATGATGGAGAGGAGAAAGGTAGATATGCTGTGTGTTAAGGAGACCAAGTGGAAAGGGAGTAAGGCCAGGAACATTGGAGGTGGATTTAAACTGTTTTATCATGGTGTGGATGGAAAGAGAAATGGTGTAGGGGTGATTCTGAAGGAAGAGTACAGTAAGAGTGTAGTGGAGGTGAAGAGAGTTTCTGATAGGGTGACGATCATGAAGGTGGAAGTTGAAGGGATGTTGATAAATGTTATAAGTGCCTATGCTCCACAAGTTGGCTGTGAGATGGAGGAGAAGGAAAAATTCTGGAGTGAGTTAGATGAAGTGGTCTACCTAGGAAAGAACAGTTGGTGATTGGGGCAGACTTTAATGGGCATGTAGGTAAAGGGAACAGAGGTGATGAGGAGGTGATGGGTAGGTATGGTTTTAAGGAGAGGAATGTGGAAGGGCAGATGGTGGTAGATTTTGCTAAAAGGATGGAAATGGCAGTGGTAAATTACACAATTGCTGAATTTAATCAGATTTTGCAACAAAAGTGCTGAAGTACAAGCTTTATAAAAGTCCTGTAATATGCCTGCAGTTAAGTAGAGGTGATTTATGGGCATTTGCATTTTTATTCAGCATCATTATTCAAATATTTAATTTCAAACTGAACTAAAACACTGATTTAAGACTGTGTTAAAGTTAACTATTGATTATGGAAAACTGGAGGCATGTTAGTGGAAAACACATATAACCTCAAAACCTGGTGATAGTTCCTCCTTAGAGATAAATTCTCATTCTCACTTCCATGCACGCGCACACACACACACACACACACACACACACACACACATGCATCTGCACATGGGTAGGCAGCAGAAGAGTATCAGGAGTGTAATGGAAAAAACGTCACTGAGTAGAAGAGCCAGAAGAGAAGCACAGTAGAGAAAAACCATCTGCCAATCAGACACCTCACGTACCACATACTGAGACTGTACATTCCTCATAACCCTCAATGGGACACACTTCATATGTACCTGTGATTACAACTCCACACATTTTAGACATACGCTCTGACACACACACTCACACACACACGCGCGCGCGCGCGACGAACGCACTTTTAAAAACGTTTCTTACACGTACTAATGATTTAGTGCCCTCTACTGGATCATCATACAGCACATGAATACAGTCATGCCACTTTTCTAGCAAATGCAATGGGCACAGTTCAGTAGTAAATCCAAATCCAGATAAAAAAATATATTTATGTCAAGTGCATAAGTCAGTTTTTTTTCATGCTATTAGTCATAATAGTAATAATAGTCATAATAGTTATAATAGCTCTGGGGAATAGTAGGTGCTACAAGTATTGCAAAACTATTTAAAAGATATAAAAAATAAACCATTGGGAATGCTATGTGATTTTCTTACAGTACTGCACCAGAGCCACAACAAAGTTGTTTTAATGGCAGTGTACAAGGTATGGTAATGGAAGTGTAAAACCAGGGTGCCAATACTATAATCTTTAGTGAAAAGTTTAAATGAAAACTTTACCAGATGTATTGCACCAAACAGTACGCCTTAAACAAATGTAAAGTATGAAAGTTTCAATTGTGAATTGGAAGCCACATGTACTTCTTAGGGGAGTCTAAGTTGTAACCATATTAGAAATGTATAAGTAATTCAATGGGGCAGGACCAAATTAATAACAACATAGCCTCAAACAAAACTAAATTGTCTGACATATGCTAAAGGCTACTAAAAATTCATACAGCATTCCGTTTGCTAGCTCATTGTGTGGTTTTAGGCATAAAAACTGTGTTTAAAGTAATATTATATACCAGAGTTGACAGGATTAGCAATAGGTGTTAGCTAAAAAGTAGGATCTAGGCATCTGCTTGGTATTGTTAAACATGCCTGGCAATCCTGTAATGAATTGCATTTCCTCCACTGAAAAGCTATCATGGGGCAAATAATGTCTGTAGCACAATGGGCCTCTACTAGCCTTTGCTGCAATTCCCCTTTCTTATCACTAGATGCAATAATAGCTCTTTGGAAACTAAGAGGGGCGGTGAATGCTTTGTGATAGTGATGCAACCAGATCAACATTAGCGTATATCTATTGAATAATGAGGCTCTTTAAAATTGCTAAAATTGATTTGCATGAAGCAAACAACCATAGACAGCACTAAAATGTCACATTCTTCATGTATGATGATTTTCCAAACTTATACTGTACCTTCTTTTATTTGTTTAGTTTCTAGGAGGTTTCCCTTCAGTCTATTCTTCAGGAGATGAAATGCTGCTCACCTGGGTAAAGTCTAGTAATTAAGTTAGCCAGTCTTTAACCTTCCTCCTTTTTTACCTGATGAAGTCCTTTGTTATGTTGACATGTGCTTTGTGTTATTGCTTTGCTGCATGATGAAGTTCCTCAGAATTAGATAGATTGCATTTCTCTGTAAATTGGCAGATAGAATTCTTCTGTAGACTTTGAAATTCATTCTACTGCTATCATCATGAGTTACAGCATCAATAAATAATTAGTTAGTTTGTTTTAGAAGCAGCCATGCAAGCCCAAGCCATGACACTACCTCCACTGGGCCTAGAGCTCATATGTTTTGGATGATTAGCAGATCCTTTTGTTCTTTTTGGGATATTCCTAAATTATTTGGCTCTGACCAATTATTCCTCTTTTACTCAGCTACACAATGCCTTGCTTTTATCCCATAGACAGCTCTCTGGACTTTATGTCAATTTTTAACAACAAGGTGAACACCAAGAACACCAAGAGCTCAAAACAAGAAACACCATTCTTAAACAAGCGGTTTAAGGGCATGTAAACATTATTACATTTTCGTATTAATATTTTTCTCTCCGTTTTGGCCTTCTGTCCACACTGAGATGTGTTTTTTCAGTTAACAAAAACATAGGATTTAAAAAAAAAAAATTCCAAAGTGGACACATTTAGAAAATTGTAAAGAGCAGAAAAGCAAATAAACACCAGGCTAAAATGACGCAGGTCAAAGCATTTTATGATTTTCACATGCACAGTACAGAACATAAGCATTTTTAGACGAAAACATTGTTTTCAAATTTATCTACATTAGTGTAGATGTAGCCTAAGTTGAAAAAAAAAATTCTAACATATATTTTCATATTTAACATTTGATCTTAACTAAAATTGATTGACTGCTGGTAAAATATTTTTTAAGGAGACTGAGGAAAATACAATATTTTTTTATAAAAATTTTTTATTTAATTTAAGTGTAGGTTATTAAGCCAATTAAAGAATACATCTTTTGAGAATGAATAGATAATGCATTCTAAATAGTTGAAAAAAACAAATGTGTATACAGAAAGCACAATATTAGTTCCTCTGATTCCTCTGATGTTTATTCTGATCATGTAGTCTGGTAGTAGCAGTGAGAAATTACCGTAAGCTTGCAGGTCAAAGACCATGATCATGTTAATGCAGTGGTCCGCAACCTTTTTTGCGCCACGGACCGGTTTAATGCCAGACAATATTTTCACAGACGGGCCTTTAAGGTGTGGCAGATTAATACAACAAAATAAAATTAAACGACCGGCATAAAAACTAAATAAGTATTTTCTAAATATAATAAAAACGTGAATCTACTGTGTTTTTTGTTCCTTTTGCTAGCTTGGGGGTTTAAATTTAACGGTAATGAATTATGAGTTACGGACCGGAGCAGCCCTTTAAGAAGGTAGCGGTTGTAGGTATGACATGTGACCGAGTGTTAATGAACGACCCATGTTCATGGTATTTACAGCATTCTTAGTAATTGCGAGGCATGTTAGTTTGGGTTTAAGTTCAAATATTACAAGGATGTTTGGATCTTGGGCCAAGTAGATAAATATACAGATAGTTGCAGTGCATAACAGCTATTGCAAATGACATCATTGAAGATTAACTTTATGCAGTTAAGTAGCATTAAAGCATTTGTGACTCGTACTACAATCAGATTAAGTTTAAATGAAAAGGTTGGAAAAACGTCATGGAGCCATAAGCCAGTGACTTATTACTGTATAAAAGCCAGTGCTGAGGTTTAGATGAAGTCTGTATGCTTTGTTAACTCAAATTCCAGGTCTCCTAAGTAGAGGGAGACAGCTGAAGCTCTGAGGCTGTATTAAGGGCAAATTCAAAGGCATTTTAGCAGGACGACATGTCCCTATATCAAATAATCGAATTACCTACAGGCAGCTGACGCCACACTGCAGCGCAATTGCCCTTTATTGAATAAACACGCCCCGGCATGGCTATAAACTTCAATGGCATTGTCTGGAGTTAGAGTCAGCCCTGATGTCTCACATACACACGTGAGCATGTACACACTCACATGGATTGAGTCTCTGTTATGGGAAGTACTATGTGTGTCTCAGAAGGGCAAAGCTGTTTTACAATGTTGTGCATTACACAGTACATTTAGAAAATAAGGCCATGCATACACACGTACACATGTGCACGCAAAACTATACACTGACGAGACAGGTGATTTATCACTAAACTAATAACCACTTTTACTTTTCTTTTATAAATCCTGACATGGCTTTGGCTTTATAACCACACAAAGCCTGTCAGGCAGCCAGATGGGTTTATCACTCTGGGCTTGGTTGACTTCACGGTGATTTAATTAACACGCTCACTCACAGCTTAAGGTTTTTAATAACCACAAAAAAAGAATCGATTCATAGCTTTGATACAACCTGTATTAGGTCTAGGTTCACTTGATTAATACTTTTGTCTTCTAACAGTACCGGAAAAGGTGTAATTTTCTTAAAAAAAATATAATGGAACAGTATGCACTTCTTCAGTCTCACTTGAAAATAAAATTATGATAACTTTATAGAATTATGGGAGTATGAAAGACAAAGGTTGTTTACTCATAGTAAGCACAAAACCATGTAGTCTTTCGGACTAATACAATTTTCGGTTGACTCAAACTCCTTAATTATTGCTTTGTGAAAGTGCACAACCTTTTGCAAATATCAGTGGAGGCACAGTATAAAATCATGCATATACAGCTTAAAAGCTTCAGTTAAAGTTCATCAAACTTCAGAATGGGATAAATGTGATATCTGGGTCTTTAGGAAAAACAAATCCAGACTAGCGACAATCCTATGAGTGGAAACTCCTTGGTAGAAAACTCCCAGGAAGGATACAGTAAATCTAGTATTTACACGTACAACCATCATAAGCAGAAAGGCAACTCAACATGCACAAACCATTGACCTTGAGGTGGATGCGCTACAAATGCAGGATACTTCATTGGGCAATGAACTGGAGAGCTAGAATCTGAGGCTCTCTAGGGCTCATTTGAAGATTAGTACAAAAACCACATCTGGTCTTTTTCCAAACCTCAACGGTCCAGGTTCAGACAGTGATTAAATGCATTGTACACCTGGCACATGATTGGCTTATCTACTATCCCCTTTCAGAGACAGTGTCACCTACTTGAAACATGTATTGATTGTTTTCAAATCAAAGACTGTAATCTAAGGCTAAAGTTTATTATGCACAGGAAGGTCTTAAACTATCATTACCAATGTCATGCTGGTAACTTGAGTTGCTTCTAATGATTAGGTGCAAGTATTGTAACTGTACATTTTCAAAGTCAGAGAAAATAATTACCAGCGGACATAAGGGCAATTTGAAGTAGCAGTTTGCAATTTCTCAAGCTGGACTGCATGTGCCAATTGTTAGGTGGGAGAGAGAGAGAGAGAGAGAGAGAGAGAGAGTGACATGTGGGGGGAGAGAGAGAGGGAGGGAGAGAGAGAGAGAGAGAGAGAGAGAGAGCTGTGGGAAAAGATTTTATTAAAAGAATGAGCAGATTGCAAAGCGATCCCAAAACAGCAGACAATACATAAGGTCAAGTATTGTTAGAAAGAATCAAAAAGAATCTGCAAAAACTGGCAAAATCCATGACAAATTAAGTCTTGATACCTCAGTTGCATGCACAGTATTAAACAAAAACCTTGCTGTGAGTGGTTGTGATGAGTGCAATAGCATTAAAACCACTGACAGGAGTGAATAACATTGATTGTGGCACCTGTCAAAGGGTGGAATATATTAGGCAAAATTAGTTTTTATTTAGTTCATGAACCTAATATATATCTATATTATGTTCATATTAGGTTCATGAAGTTTTAGAAACACAAAAAATCTGAAAGTCTTTAAGGATCTGACCAACTTTGACAAGGGACAAATTAGGATAGGACTGAATCAGAACATGGCAGGTCTTGTGAACTGTCTGGGTGGATTGCATTGAAAAGCATTTATAACTCAGATTTCTGTAAAAGTTTACGCTGGCTGTGATAGAAAGTTGGCAGCAAACACAGTGCAGTCTGGTCCAGAGTGCAATACAAATCCCAGTTCACCACTAAAAACACCTTCAATGGTCATGTCAATATCATAACTGGGGCATGGAGCAATAGAAGCTGGCCTGGTCTATACATTTTGGTTTCTTTAACATCATAGACAGTCGTGGGTGTTTTTATTGTGTACATTTGTTTTTATTGTCAGTGGCATTAAAAAATTCCTTTTTGATTACATGTATAAAGTCATGTTTAACTTTCAGATGCTGCACCATTAAAACTACATAAAACTAAATATTAGAATTCATCATTATATCTTTGCAGATTGGTGTGTGTGTGTGTGTGTGTGTGTGTGTGTGTGTGTATATATATATNNTATATATATATATATATATATATAATATATATATAATAGCTTGTTTATTCATTAACTAAAGGTGCAAATGTCTAGCTTTCCTCATCGAGTGTAACATCAGGTGTTTGCTTTATGCTACTGAACTCCAGGTCTCGGGTAAAAAGTGTCAAAGGACAATAAATAAATTCACGTGAATGCGTTTAATTGAAGAAAGTAAGCAGGTTAGACCAAAATATCCCTTTGATATAGAAATAAGAGCCAGATTTATAGCATTGTTCCACAATACTACTTGTACCTTCACAGGGTTCTAATTTAATAACAAACTAGCATGCTAACCTGCAGAGCAGCACTGTGGCAGCATGAAACAAATTACAAAGTCTAATAATCTCCTGACCTCTGCATACAGAAGAAGGTCACAGCTTTGGAACAGCCCCATTGAGCAATAAAAGGCTACCAATGGAACTGAATATGCCAGGGTTTTAAAAAAGGGGTAAAATTTTGCTAACTTTTTTAGACAAAAATTAGGTTTGTATTTTAAAGCAAAAACGGTAGAAGAAAATTGAGTGATCCAATAATTATGTACTATGATTTGTGTTCTGGACCATGTCTCAACCTGCTGTGGTGTGTTTTTAATTTTGAACCTATATTAAGTGGCTTTCTATTTATAACTATGGGGTTATAGATTCATGAGGCTTATAGTGTATCGCCACAATATTCTATTATGAGGCTGAGGTGTGATCTCTGACAGATCTGTTTAATTAGAAAACAGATACTTGAGCTTTATCCATTTTCACAGACTGGCATTAAATGCTAAGGTGCCAAGTCCAACCTCGTTTACACTGTGTGTGTGTGTGTGTGTGTGTGTGTGTGTGTGTGTGTGTGTGTGTGTGTGTGTGTGTGGTAAAGGGACAGCAGTCTCCTCGACAATCTTTTCTGATCTGATCTAAATCTCATCTAAAATGTTTTCATAAGGCTGCATGAATAAATCTGTCAGTGGAAGGTCCACACAAAGAGACAAATATAAAAGATGTGCATATTTGTGGAAATGTGTATGTGTATGTTTTAAGCTTGGTATAAACATTTTTAATGTCACCTGGTGATACGATGAGCGTGGAAGCAAGAAGATTTATTGAAAAAACCTGCCGCACAGGTAACCCTGTTTTGCTTTAGTTCCAAGTAAGGACAATAAGGAATCAAGGACATTGTGAAATTCATCCAGGGAGGTGAAAGCCTCCTGGTTTCACATTACAAGTCACTGCTAGTGCAGGCAAAATCAAAACCACTCTGCAGACAGGATTGAAGAACCTTGAGAGTAAGTACATTTTCTGATCACTGAAATATGATTTTAATGTTTTATTATGTTTCCAATAAAGTTAAATAATTGTTTTTAGCCACATTTGAGGCTTTTATTAATTACTAACTTTTCATTGATTAATTACAAAATGCAGAAGCACAAAAAAGGAATAAAACATTATATTTTTAGAGTTTTAAGTAGCTTGAAATATATTTGCTGCAATTAAATATATTAAGAGCTATCACAAGTTTGAAATGATACCATAGCAAAGGCTTTGAAATGAAGAACAATAGTGCAATCGCACAGTGTTTGTTTGTGTATTGCCACGGCTATTTATGATATTTGCTTATTAACACATTATGAATTTTTTGGGGTAAAAGTAAAGAAAAATAGCAAAACTAATGTGGCTGATTTTATGCCTGGCAGATTGGAGTTACCTGTGCCAGTATAATATCTACTATAAATTAGAGCTGTCAATATTGACATGCTAATAACTTGTTACCCCCAATTTTTTTTTGGGGGGGGGGGGGGAAAAAAAAAAATTTTTTTTACTGATGCGCCAAGTCTGAAAACAAGGACCAAAATCCGCCATTATACACACATCTGGCAATTAAAACAGTGGGGGTTTAAACATAGGAAAAGTTCAGTTTGGTGTGCTTATGATTTACTTCAATCAAAACACAATAATTATATATTTTAAATATTTTGTCTTCATGCTCTACATTGAGTTTGCTTTTACCAATAATAATCATATATTTGCATAAAGCATCCATATTTGTCCATGTTAATTAGAGTATTAAAAACCTGAAAAGTATAAATTTAAGGTACATTTAGAACAGATAAATATGTGTGATTAGGTTGCGATTAATCACAGGTTAATTCATAAACAATTGTGTGATTAATCGCGATTAGACATTTTATTTGATTGACCGCCCTAATATAAATCTTTTATCAACTTTCTTTCATTGTAGCGACAATATCTGAATTTGATCTGAATATCAGCTGTGCAGGATGAATGGAAGTATTCAGAGGCGTGTGGTGTCTAAAGATGGCCACAACAACATCCGTATTGACAATGTGGACGGCATGGTGAAGCTCTACCTGCATGATATCTGGACAACAGTGGTGGATATGAAGTGGCGCTACAAACTCTCCCTCTTTGTGTCTACCTTCCTCACAACCTGGTTTTTCTTTGGCCTGATTTTCTACCTCATCGCAATGACAAATAACGACCTTAACACTGAACAGGCATTAAACCACACACCTTGTGTGATAAATGTGGCCACCTTAACTGGTGCATACCTATTCTCCTTAGAGTCACAGACTACCATTGGTTATGGTTTCCGACACATCTCTGAGGAGTGCCCCCATGCCATCGTAACACTGGTGTTGCAACTGGTGCTCACAGGCCTGGCTGAGATCTTTGTAACTGGAGCTTTTCTGGCCAAGCTGGCACGGCCAAAGAAGCGGGCTGAGACGGTCAAGTTTAGTCAGTTGGCATTGATTTCCAAGTACAAGGGCCAGGTGTGTGTGATGGTGCGTGTGGCCAACATGCGCAAGAGCCCACTGGTTCAGTGTCAACTCTCAGGCAAGCTGCTTTTTCCTTATGTCACTGAGGAGGGTGAGAAGATCCAGCTCCACCAGGAGTCTGTCAAATTCCAGTTCGACTCCAGTGAGCAGTGCCCTTTCCTTGTTCTGCCTCTTATTTTCTACCATGTGCTGGATGAAAATAGTCCCCTGGCCAGCCTCACTGCTGAAAATCTGAAGGTAAGAAACTTTGAACTGGTGGTCACCCTGAACGGCACTATGGAGTCCACGGCTTCCACCTGCCAAAGCCGTACTTCCTATGTTCCACAAGAGTTTCGCTGGGGCTATGAGTTTAAGCCTCTGCTATTTGGCACACACAAGGGCAAGTACGTTGCAGACTTTCACTATTTTGATGAGATTCAGCTCAGCAACGACTCCTCGCTTCTTCAGGACCCAATAAATGAGAAGCTCCTTCTTGAGCATGAGTACCATAAAGACCGAACAGAAGAAGAGAACACTGATGAATAAGGGCAGAGGACAACAGTTATAAGTGATTGTGCTGTTGAAAATACTTCCCTACTCAGACTATTAATTAATATGATTATTAATAGAGACACATAGAGAGTCCTTTCCATGTTTGTTAATCCTTTTAGGAATAGTATAAAAATTCTCTAACATAAACCCCATCTTAAAAGTCAGTGGTTTGGCAATATGTTTAGCGCTACACACTCTTTGTTGTACAGATCAAAGTGACATCAAAGTTCACAGATAATTATGTATTCATCAGATTACATGGATTTACTGAATAGGACACTACATAGTGAATAGAGTGTGGTCACAGCATGCAGATCTTCAGGTAAAGTTTTGTAACACACACAATAGCAATGAAGGAGGTGAGGGTTATTAAAATGAAATGAATAAGTACAGCTTACAAAAAGGATAAAAGCACCTACAGAATAGTAACAGATAACCATGACATGACAGAACATATACTATTTCTATACTGAGCTAGTGTATGGATTTTATATGCAGTTGCTTAACAAAATGTTATTTGTCGTACAGTTAAATTATAGCATCATAGAAGAACAACATGAATCATTTTAAAAATTTAACTAAACTGAATTTCAGTTACAGCTTCGACTAAAGTGCTCTCATTTTTGGATTATGACATTGGATGATATTTTTTACTCTTAAGAATGTTTCGAACAGTCTCATGTTTCTAGATTTGTTGTGGCAACATACTGAATGGACATGCGAAAGATTCTTAGGAGAGTTTGTCCTTCTATTTACACACACACACACACACACACACACACACACACACACAGTTTCTTTTGGCATCAGTTATGATTTTATACATATTTCTTATTGTTTATAATTAGGAATATGGTATTAATTTGTGGTTGATATTTAAAAGTACAGTAGTTTGTAATACGAAATGCATCTTCATCTTGCATCTTCATCTTTAGTACACATATAAATTCTATGTAGACAATTTTTAATAATGAATAATCTTTAAGCCATTCACTATTAAAACTTCTTCCACTATAAAAACTTACAAAAAAAATAATTTATACTATTTCAGCACTCGAAGCAAATAAAGTTATTTAATAAAAATACAGATGTTTAGTTATCTGTTATTTACTATAATAACACAATGTCACATAGAAATCGAGTTTGGTTTTAAAATAGTTTATTAAATTTTACTCAGTAGAAAATCATATAATTTATGAAAGCATGCTTTCCTCCATTTGTCAGCAATCTCAGAGCATTAGTCCAGTTGTTCAGGTGTTACAGATTTTACAGATCGATTTTCACTCAATTCTGTAAAAGCTGCTAACACTGAAACAGGCCTGAATGCCAAACCAGACCAGCTTTCACAAACAATTCATTTGACATTTGTGCACATGGCTTATATTTGTAAACAATCATATATAGAGCTTAAAGTTTAAAGGCCACAGCTGTTCACTTACTTTTGCTAAATTTGGTCCATGTTTTTTTTTTTTTTCATGTTTTAAAACTATCATATAAATGTCTGTATTTAGCTGGCTGAGATCAACTCGTAGTGTTTAAATGCATAAGTTATATATTTGTCATATAAAATGAAATATAACACTGAAATGTATAGTTCAATCTAACAAACGCACAGCGTTCGCGACTCAGAAAATAATAACAACACATAAACTGGTACTTTGGTAAAACCTCCACCAATGTGTGAAGAGCTTCTTCAATAAGGCGCTGATTTCAATAATCCACCTCTGTCTAAAAATGTCTGAGGTCATTTAAATCATTTAAAGAATCTTTCCATTTCCAGTATATTTCTTTTTTTTTTTTTTTACAAGCTCATTTTCATGGTCCTTCCCTTTATGGAAATTGACCAATAAAGTAAATATTCCTTCTCTTTCTCTCTGTAATGCCATATGAACTACTGTGTAGTATAAAACTGATAAATATGGCAGTTTATATTCAAAGCATTAATACTTAATACTTTTCTTTACATTCCCTCCAATTCCCTGACTAATACTTAACATTTTTCTTGTTTTCTCTCTATACTTTTCTCTTACTTTCACAGCTTACCCACCTGTTTTAATTCATTTACAACTTAATTCATTTACAACTTACTAACTTTCTCTGATATGTTTGTTCAACTTAAGGTAGTTTAATATTTAAAACATATAGATTAATACATTTCATGCACCTACATTTTTTTGTCTTTGGTAAATTAAAAGCCCTTTTTACATGAATGCAACTTGTCCTCTTTCACTTGTCCTCTTTCACTGCTTCTGACCTTACAGTCTTGAATATGCTGGCATTGTGTGAAGAGGCCATCTTGGCCAGCCTTCCAGGGAGCATTTACCAGCTACCTGACCTTCAAATATTTCTTGTATTATATTCAATTTGTGCGAGACCTTTTGTTTGCATTGTTAGTTTGCATTCTTTGCATAATCTGAGGCAATTTAGACTCAGTGTTGTAAATGTAATTGAGAACCTCCTATAACAAAAAAAATTATTGGTTACAACATCTTATCAAATTTTGGTTTCTTTAGGTTTTTGTTATTGTGTGCCTCCTCCGTGTCTTACTTCCTCCTCCTGTGTAGAAAATTACACCACTGTATCCAGTTCCCTGGCTCAGCACGAAGCTGCTATTTTCAGCCTCTTGGGGGAGCTCCAGTTTAACTCAGGAGAGATGCTGTTGTTTTTCTGCCCACACCTAGTAATAGGTGCCGAGATGAGGGGGCATGTGGGTGGCTGGATGGCGTGGACTGGGGTAAAGGCCGGCCCCTGGTGAGTTCCAGTAGGGGTTGGGCGCACCAAAGAAGCCGGAAGATGTGACGGGCAGTGCTTGAGGGTGAGGTGAGACAAAGTTCATTTTCTGGGTATGGGGGTGGTAGGAGCTCATATAGGGCAGATCAGAAGGGTATTTGTACATGGCTGACTCAGGAGGATGAGGCTGTAAGGCCTGGGCAATGCCGTGGAAGTCAAACTTGTAGGCATAACGTTTGCCATGCACTTTGGTCATGATGTTTTTGTCATAGTAGTAGCGCAGAGCACGGCTCAGCTTGTCATAGTTCATGTTGGGCTTGCTCTTACGCTCTCCCCAGCGGCGAGCCACCTCGTCCGGGTCTGTCATCTTGAACTCGCCATTAGTGCCCTCCCATGTGATGCAGCTCGAGTTCGCACTGTCAGAGAGCAGCTCCAGCAAGAACTGCCACAGCTGGATTTGGCCCGAGCCTATCGGAAAAATTACACAGATACACATTGTTAC
This sequence comes from Silurus asotus, assembly GCA_024362625.1. Classification (NCBI taxonomy): domain Eukaryota; kingdom Metazoa; phylum Chordata; class Actinopteri; order Siluriformes; family Siluridae; genus Silurus; species Silurus asotus. Next base: position 2,617,626 of record MU537915.1, on the reverse strand, counting down.
ATTCACACTCACATGATGCCAAATATAAATACAACAGAATATTGTTATATCCTAGATAGATAGATAGATAGATAGATAGATAGATTGATAGATAGATAGATAGATAGATAGATAGATAGATAGATAGATAGATAGATAGATAGATAGATAGATAGATAGATAGATCTCCCCATAATAAATAAAACATAAAGATGAAAATAAAATAAAAAACATTCTTAAATCCCAGAGAAAATTCGACAAATTGAACTCTGCAGATTGATAAATTCTTTAAACTGTTAAAAAAATACAACAAGCATAGTTCTTTAGCTGCGTACCTCAACTCCCACATTTTTAAACGTCAGTTAAGAACGGTCTTTGGGCAGGTAAGCCTCATGCCAACAGTCCTACTGTATACAGTTTATACTGTATCATCATAATATTTCACAACAATCAGACTCCCCCTTACCCAAGTGAACAAAGAACTTTGTGGTAAAACTACATATACGCTGTTTGGATGGTCTGTTCTAGCTGGGGTGGTGGGGCTAATTTCTGGATCAGAAACCTGATATATAAAAGCCAGCCAGATCCACTGCAAGGAAACAATGTAAATCAATTTTGGTATTTTTTTATCAGCCAATCCCCACCTTCCAGACAGCTCTCCTAGGAGATTCAACAGCTACCAGCACAAAAGGGTGAAGGCTTACACATGCTTTCTCTTTGGTAACAGGGTAGCATAACACATTTTGTGTGGAAAAAAAAAAGCCTTTAGCCTCTTCCACTCAGAAATGGCCAATTTCGCCAAAAGTCTCCTAATTATGGGCAACTGTGGAACTTTCCAGATTCAACTTTGAGATTTTCTGACAATAGGACAAATGATTTTCTGTTGTGCCACTTGGGAGTCCTAATTATGACAATTCACATCTAGGCTAAGGATGCAAACTTTACTGATATTATAATTTAGTCAATACCTGGGTTTGCCAGTCTGCTGCTTGTTGGACCCAAAACCTGATATGGATCTGACATATGCAAAATGTTGGGTTAGTGCATATAATGTAATGTCAAATTTTTTACAGATGATTAATTATTGCAAATGTATTTGCATGAATACTACTTTACTGAAATATACTGAGTAATGTGTCATTGCATTGCCATGATGAGCATTGCTTGTATTATTTTCCAGCTCTGATACATTAAATTGACACAAAAAAATAATTCTCACCAAGCTGTGGCCTCTGCTCCTCTGTTTTGGTGACAATGGTGGGTGAGGACTGTGCAACTAACACAGACAGATGCATCGAAATATCACAATGTTTCTGATACTGTACAACTAATTGCCAAAATTTGTTACTATTTCAGGCAAAAGTGTAAGTCAAGCAAAAACATAATCATGCCTGAGAATTCTGTTCATTCATTTGACGTTTTTTGATTGGCAAAGTAAAAATAACAGTCTTGAATTGTTTGTATTTACCTTTATTGGTTGATGCTGATTGGGGTGGCCATGCAGATCGCCTAGCAGCTTCATAAGCCAAATCTGGAACAGAATGGAAATGACTGCATTATATACTATATGCAATTGCATTTAATCCCACAGGAGGGCGTATTTTTGTGTGCACCATATCAGTCTGTCAGTATCAGAGAAAGAGAGAGAGAGAGAGAGAGAGAGAGAGAGAGAGAGAGAGAGAGAGAGAGAGAGAGAGATAGGGAACAAGCTAAGAGGTTGGTTTAGTTTCTGTGGCTGACCTCAGTGAGTGAAGTAAGAAAAAGCGGTGTGCCACATTTCATGACAAAGGGGAAAAAAACAGCACCATGATTGAATATGCATACTTGAACATGCTGCATTCTAAACTGCAAATGTTTTCTTCTCCTGATTAGATCATGTAATGTTCTTATAGTAATCAGATATAAATAGCGAAGCAGAGACAGAACTGACCTGGTCTTGCAGGGGCTCTCGGAGTGTCAGGCGGGTAGACAGGAGCATTGGGGAAGATGAAGCTTGCACCTCCTGCACAAGATAGTTCTGATTACAACCAGATCATGTATAACACATCCCCACAGTATACAGCTGAGTGTGGATTTGCATCCTCAAACATTTTGAGGTGAAAATGGCAGCATTTATTTCATAGGGGCCTAAAATGGCATTATTAACTCTGATTGGTCAAAATGCGCTGAATCATTTTGTGAAACAGCATGGCCTAGGAGAGTTCTGCAATTCTTTCTGTATTTTCTGTTTTCACGTTTAAATTATACATAGAAAAATATGTTCCACTTCTGTAAGAAGACATTTAATAAAAAAATTTGTATTTTTTTATAAAAGTCAGATGTTGAGAGGTTTGTTGAGGTTGTCGAGCAGCATATATTCCCTAAAAACGCATAAAACCGGTAATGAGCTCTAGGATAACTTGTTTACCATCACTTCAAATTTTACTTTGAATGGACCAAACGTATGATATTCTTCTTAAGAAAAGTAAATCATTGTTGAATTTGTGTTTAAAACAATCTACTTTAGGCTCACTCATGGTTAGGTGACATTCACTTTAACCCTGACTGAAGCATGAATTAGTCCTTAGTTAATGTAAATGTTTATTAAATACAGAAAGAAAGATGCTTCTGAACTGGGTGTACACTATGCAGCTGTATGTATCTGTTAACCTGTGACACCTAAGTGGTATCACCCAAACCGGCAAGCATTTTCAAGTGCAAGAAAATCAAATAAACGTAGCTAACTTCAGCACAGCATGCATCTGAAGGCCCAAAACAAAAAAGGCTGTAAGCAGAGTGTTTGATAAATCTACAAAAATGTTTCACATCAATGTATTAAAGCTGTGCAGTGAATATTTTGGCCAATAGACAATGCCAGGTCAGAAAAGGCGAATTGAAAATTCATTGTCTCTGCTACCAAAGCTGACTGGTGCCACCTGCTGGCCAAAACTTTTTCTGCACAGCATTTTGGCTCCTGCTCCTCAGTAAAGCCACTAGGTATGTAGGCTGTGATGCACATACGGAGCACCTGTCCAGTTGGCAAGTGATGCATGAGCCTTCTTACCTGTGTTACGTGCATGCATTAACCGTGGCGAGTTTTGCAAGGCTTTGTCAACATCGTCTGAAGTCAAATGGGGAAGTGGAGCTGAGGAAGAAAACATTCTTTTGAAAGAGGGGAGTGGCAAAATACAAAACATATAAATAAAAAAAACCCAGCTAAAAAAAAAAAACATGTGGTGTGCTAATGAGATAGAGAGAAAAAAAAGGAGGTAGAGATAGAAAGAAAGAGGGACAGGAAGAAATGAGCGAGAGGGAAAGTAGCAGAAAATGGGAGGGGAAAATAAATAAAGAGCTCCTGGTGTAAGTACGGCACATGCATCATTGTGAGAGAGCTGCAAAATGCCAAATGAAACATTCAGTCAATCTTTAAAGTTAATAGCATGCAGTGTCCCACTTTTCATGAAAAATGTTTTTACCGTGTGTGTGTGTGTGTGTGTGTGTGTGTGTGTGTGTGTGTGTGTGTGTGTGTGTGTGTGTGTGTGTGAGTGAGTTCACTCACTCTCCCGTAGGTAGTGCAGATGAGAGAGTAGTATGTCAGCATTGTAACTGGGTGTGAGTCGCTGAAAGTTCTCTTTGCTCATCTTGCAGAGCTCCTTGCCATCAATGTTGTGGAAGAGCGAGACGTCCACCTCCAGCAAGCCATACTCCCTTACAGCCCACTCCAGCCACTGACGCACGTGATCTGGTGTCCATAGTGTCGGGTCTACAACCACACACAAGCAAACAGTTATATGTTATGCATTTTGTTGATGTGCAGGTGTATTCGAATGCATATTGTTGCACTCACTTATGAACAATTAACTATAAACAGTTATAACAGCTTCTTTCAGTTCATTCATTTGGTAACACTGGGCAGGAATACATTTTAGATGGGACACACACACACACACACACACACAAACTCACACACACACACACACACACACACAAACACACACATACACATACACATACACATACACACACCCACCTGCCTACACATACTCACACACAATAACTCACACACGGGACAATTTTGCATAGCTAATCCATTTAATAGCATCTAAACCAAAGATCCCAAAGATAATTCATTGGTGCACTGGAGGAATATAAAATGTATATGTTCTATATGTTCTATACAAAACAGACAGTAACCAGTGGTGGACAAAGGAGTTAAAGTAGTAAAATATTACTCCAGTCACAGTGAAATTGTTCCCTCGAAACTTTGACTTGAGCAAAATGACAATAGCATTTGCTTTCAAATGTACTTGAGTATAGAAAGTACTATGATTTATTATGGCTATAATGTCCTATAAACATGCATGTCACAAGACTCTTGCTTAATTAACTTACACTTTAAAGTTACTATTCGGACATCAATCTATTAATAGAATTATATTAATTGGTTAAACACTGACTGATATCTATTTAAATTATCATGAGATCTAACAGGGTTCCCAGTTTAATCCTGAGCTCAGGTTACAGTGTGTATACAGTTTTCTTCTCAATGTAACCTGCTTGGTTCTGGTGTTTTTAATAATAATAATAATAATATTATTATTATTATTCTAAAATATAGTACAAACAAAGAAATATTTATAATAATATAATTATTATTGTTATCCTATTTGTACTAGTGTTAAATAGTACTTTGAACAGAGATACAAAACACTTCTGTGCGTTTCTCAATATAAACAGTAGAGGGGAACAGTGGAATACAGTGGAGTGGAATGCAGGACACTCACTTCTTCCTCTAGACTTGCTAAAATAAGTTCATTCTGATTCTGTTCCGATTGGACAGGACGGTATTACTTGTCGTGCCTAAAATCTGGCCAATCACTTAAAAAGCACATAGAGTTACAGTCTGAGTGTGTAACACTTCCGATGCGTGGCCATGATGTTGTTTTAATCTTTACTAAACATTCTTAACCTTTCGTGGTCTCACTGGGCTCTGCTGACCCTCCTTTTATGAGGGAAAGCTCACAAATCTGTTCAGCCCTGTGCATTTAGGGATGTGCTTCCTGCCGCTGCATTCCTGTGTCCCCTGTGTCCATTGTCCCTCTGCAGAGTGAAAACAGGATGCACTAAACATGCTGCCTTGCTGTGCCTGTCAGCTTTAGCTGAGGAGGAAGTTGCATTTGGGCTTTTGGGGACAGAATGTGTTGCTCAACCTGAGAGAACCTGGCATATGATGCATTAGAGCACACACACGCAAATACTCAGACACACGCGCCCGCGCTCGCACACACACAGACAGATACAGAGAAAGATAGAATTGGTAGTACTCCTAAAAATATGTGTTGTCAGGTAAAAGACAATTGTGCAAATTATATTATGAAAATTATTTAATATATATAAAATACATTCTATGATATATCACAAGTAGTTAAGTAGATCTGTACATTCTGAGCCAGTTTGTGTGTGTGTGTGTGTGTGTGTGTGTGTGTGTGCGTGTGTGTGTGCTTGTTGGGAATCTCTAAGCTTTGTTAAGAAAACCTCTTTCTTTTAGCAAAGTTCAGTGGACTCCACCTACTCAGGTTTCTGACCCAAGGAAGAAGTCCAGACAAGCCTAACACACACACACGCACGCACGCACGCACGCACACACACACACACACACACACAAACAAAAAATAGCTTAAGCAAATTTAACTAAATGAAGACAAATGAAAATAGGTAGAGCTCCAGTTTAATGAATGGCTCATGCATCAAAGAAATGAAGTGTGTGTGTGTGTGTGTGTGTGTGTGTGTGTGTGTGGGTGGGGGGGAGGGGGAAGAGAGAGAGAGAGAGAGAGAGAGAGAGAGAGAGAGAGAGAGAGAGACCTGCAGGTACAATGACTCTGCGCTCGTTGGTTGTCATATTGGGCGGGGCAGCATGTTTGTCCTCCATGTAGCTGATGCAGGTCATAGGAGCAGCATCGCCTCCACTTGCCATCTTTCCTTTACCCACACTGCAGTCATCTGGAGAGGTCCTGTATACACACACACACACACACACACACACACACACACACACACACACACACACACACACACACACAAACAGAAAGGAAAATATTTTGAAGTACAAGCATAATCCAAGCATTTGTTCAAATAATTCTCTTTTGTACAACAGGCAGATAGAAAGAATAGCAGGCAGATACACAGAAGTCTATAAAAGTAAAGTAAATCATTACTGATCTTTGCTGCGCATTACAGCTCTGAAAGCCAGAAAATGAAGACTGAAGGAGCTACACATATTAAATTTATGGTCTTTCTGGATCCAAGATCCACCGCTGCTTTTCATTATGAGCTAAACATCTTGTGAGTGAATGTTTTGCGCCTGCATGACCACCACTTCCTGTTTGGTCAGCGAACTTGTGGCACTTGCAACCGAATTGTGGCCACATTCGCTTCAGTTTTATTAAGTTGACATGAGATGTGGCTGCTTAGAGTTTCGTATGTATAAACATGAGTCTGCAAATAACAAACATTTTACATGATTACATTACAAAAGGATGTGTCATATTGTGGGAATGAAAGTTATCCCAAAAAAAGCTAAAAACATTTTTACTGGCATCACACTTATTAATAGCGTAATAGGCGAGACTTTAACTGCTGTCATATATATAATTGTTTTCTGGAGTTCCTGATATCCAACTGGTTTTTATAAAGCCTAAACTAATGAGCAATGAATTGAAAAATAATTTAATGTTATCTTTCTA